>VHZZ01003545.1:7656-33915 GCA_009801015.1 Silene noctiflora
GCTAGATCGAGTCTCCTAACTCAACGGGTATTAAAACGAAGGACTAAACCTCTGGGACTTAACAGTGGCCTACAACATGCATCTATGGTCAGTCAGAGACGGTCAAAGGGTCCCTAACAAGGCGGGTATTACAGTCTTCCCCTCTTAAAAAGAACTTCGTCCCCGAAGTTCAACTCATCCCTTCCCATGCCTCACGGTGTAACAAGACCTAAGCCTCCAAAGACAACTCTTCCCGACACGATCCCGACGCCACCATTCCCACACGCATCCATCTGCTTACGCCCACTATTCATCATCATCACCTACCTCAGCTAAGTACTATCCTAGGTTACTTCTTATCACGTCATCCAACATACATTACTCGCGAGAGTACACTAACAAGAACGTACCAACACAACCGTTAATTCCACTTACTAGCCAAACCCTAGCTATTGCACGATTCCACACATCATGTACATCATTCACCGGACACCACTACTTTATTACCATCTACCAGTAATTCATACACAACAGTTCATTACGAATCACCAATCATAATGACTTATCAGTCACCTATTGTTAGAAACGAACTAGCATTCACTTAAATCAAATTTTCAAAACATTCATCATCTACGCCACTTTCTCTACTCAATAATGTAACAACTCAATTCCGTATCTATATCAATGCAATAAAACTCAACAATTCACCAACTCAACTGCAACCACAACCACTACACAACCGACTCAAACAACAATTTTTTTTTCCACCCAACACAACAAAACGTTACAAACAAAACAACAATGCGTACGATGGCAATAAAACGTTCCATTCATAACGTGGTATTAATACACTATTTTGTTATAATTCGATATTTCTTCACGCGACATTACTCTTCCCCTCTTAAAAGGAACTTCGTCTCCGAAGTTCACCTTCAAGGCGAGCTACCAACATATATGAAAAGATAACTCTATACGATCATGGCATTACGGAACAATTCATAACACGTTGAAGCAAAATGGATACACATTCTTATACACACATTAGACATAAATACCAACAGGGAAACAAGTGAAAGATACAATTACCCACATATATATGACAATATAGAAATTCCTTAAGCGATATAACCCTTCTTTTATGTTCACGACATAACCAGTTGTAAACTGATGACCACAACGATTGATTATAACCACACCTTATTTCAAGCAATTAATTACGTGTTCATGACGTACAAGAAACAACAATCGTAGCGATATTATGTCATCCGCACTTGCAACATGCTAACGCAATGACTAACCGAGTCAAGCACGCAAAGGTACAACAATATATGTAACGATAATGCGAATTAAAACCTCGTAGGATGCAAGATAGCATATAGCAGGTGGCACTCGATCGAGTTGGTGAGGTACTCGATTGAGTTGAGGCTACTCGATCGAGTACACTAGCTACTCGATCGAGTAACTCGACTCCAAAAGGTATCTCAGAATTACACTTGCAGTTACTCGATCGAGTGAAGGGCACTTGATCGAGTGACCACAGGTCAGACAACTCCCTTGCTTCACACTTGACATATATATAGAAAACATACGTCGGATTTCATCACCGGCATACCAAGTTCCACATTCTAACAAAATAAGGCCTTATAGTCAAATACAAACCGAAATATATTCAACATAAATCCAATAATATAAATATCAACCAAATGTTGACGCGGGTTTGCTGAAGGATGTAGATGTGGGATGGGGGTTGGTGTGCCGTGGTGAGGATGATATGGCGAGATGGGAGTGTGCAATTCAAGTGCATGAGCAATGGGATCCAGAATTTGCGGAAGTTATGGCGGTAGTACATGGACTAAAGGAGGCTAAACAAAATTATTATCAAAAGCGACTCTCAAGAGGTTAAAAATGTAGTTAAACTAAACACCCCCTTATTACCGGATCCGATGTGCTACCACCCGTTTTTGAATTTTGTTTTAAAAACTATGAGTTTTACTATAAAGTTTCCGAGTTCATTCAATTAAATATTAAACTTCAAAAATTACAATATAACTCAAAACTTTACCTATAAACTCAATTAAATTTGAATTTTGACGGAAAAAAATAAAAATCTAACTTATAAACTTTAATAAGCACAGAAAAAATACAAATATACTCAAAAACAAATAAGGACCAAAGTAGTACATCCGATCTGATGTATGTTCCTTTTTTTTTTTTCCGGCTGAGAGACTATCCATCAGTTGCTGTTTATTAAACTCTAAATGATTCTAATGACATTGAACCTATCTAGTACGAAGTAGTTGTATAATTAGTTGGTCACACACAATTACATTACTTACTTACTTCCCTAATCTCAGTACTACACATAGTAAAATTGGGTTCTAAATATAGAGAAAGTGATTGAGTTGTGTGACAGAAAAATGGCAGGAAAAGGGGAACTGCCAAAACCAGGAGACCATCATAATTACAAGTATTTATGTTTGTACACCTAATTTATAGTATGAACATGGAGGGGATGTGACCCGGCCCCTACTGAATTTTTAGGTTCATTACATTTGATGATTTATAAGCTAGCTATACCACCAGCTGCTTAATCCCCTTGAATATTTATAAGTTATACATACCACCAGTTGCTTCCGTATGCTGATAAGTGATAGCTGAGAGGCTTGAGACCGTTTCCCTTTGCTGTGACCCCGCCAATCATTGTTGACTATAGAATACTCAGCAGTAGACCTGACAAACGGGGGGGGTATGATACATGTCATTTTGGCTATCTTTGCCTTCTGATTCAGATGGGTCATCAGTTATAGACCACCGAAATTCGAATCAGATTGGGTCAATTGGGATTTCAGATTATTTATTTGGGATATTCGGGTCAGTTTTGTGTGATGTCATCAAATTTAAGATGAAAGTAAATAAAATAGAAGAGAAACAATCCTGAATTCAACAATAAAGAGAGTCAGAGAGATAGAGACTAACGAAGAAGGAAGTCGGAGATGGAGAAAAGGAAGGTTGAATCAACCAATGTGAAAAGCGCCGATATCGCCGGAGCGAATAGAGCGAGCGATGTCATCAGCTACGATCAAGCAAGATGAAACCCAACCCACTAACGCCATCCATACCATCTTTGATATCCACATGTTAATGCCCCACACCATCGCCATTCACAGATTTAACTAACAATAATAACATCAGATTTTATTGAATGAATTTGGGTGTATAATATCTTCTTCAATTTGTTATGTATTTTATTGGATTCGAATAGTTGTTGACTTGATGTTAGCTTTGCTGGTGACAAATAAGAATTTGTGATTCTGGTGAATGTATTTTGTCACTGCTTGTTATGTTGATACTGACTGACATACCACCGGTAATGTAATGTACTCACTCACTCACTCACTCGAATAATTAATTTCCCTTGGGTTTTAAATATTTCTTAATTAATTAATATGGGTCGGGCTGGACTGGGTCGAGTCGATAGGATTTAGCCATTTGATGAGCTCTAGTCAGATATTAACAAGTCTACCCTTGGTTTATCATTCTTGTAAGGCTGCTGTGGATTCATTGGCTAGTTGACTGAGTGACTATCTAATCACTTGTTTATAATGCAACCCAACTAATTAATACTCTTTCTAATTTGAGTTGTAAACATAGAGAGAAAGTGACAGAAAAATGGCAGGAAAAGGGGAACTGCCGAAGCCAAGTTACGATGCAAAGAAATACTCGAGTGGGAGACCATCATACCCAATTCAACTCTTCAACTTGATCGCATCCAAAACACCACAACATCATTTTGCTTGGGATGTTGGCACTGGCACTGGTCAAGCTATTCCTCATGTATGTAACACAGTAACACTTAAATTCTAATCATCTATTTCTTATTTTCATTTATATCTATGTTTTGTTTGTTAAATGAATAGGAATTTCAGATCCCACCATATCGGTTTCACATAATTAATTATTTAAGGGATCATGTATTACAAAATAAAGATGGGACACAAAAAGTAGGATGGATATCTCAACTCATATGATATTTGAAAATATCAATTGATTTTTTCCTGCTCAAATACATTATATGATCAAGATTCTGAATGAGTCTTGTAAGATTAATATTTTTGACTGTCAGATATCTATGGATAGTCCCAAGAGAGTAGCTTAAAGCCTTGCCCAAGTTTTCAAGTTCTGGTATTTATAAGTGCTTGTGCCTGTACACTTGATTTATAGACTGTTGGGGATTACATTAGATGATCTGCGTACATAAACTGTCCCTTAATCCCCTTGAATATTTCAACCTACAAGTAGATTTTCGAATCATGGCATCCTTATTTTGATTTCAAATTTATAATTTTAGATGATGAGCTAAAATGACAAATGCCTGATAGTTTGACATGTACATAAACTCTGCCTTGTTCTTATAAACCCCTTCATTATGTTTCAGCTAGCAGACTTATACGAGAATGTGGTAGGTACAGATATCAGCCAAACACAACTAGATTCCGCACCCAAACTCCCCAATGTCAAGTATCATGCCACTCCTCCTGTCATTTCAGTCTCCGATCTGGAGCAAATGGTGGGGCCGCAATCAACTATCGATCTAATAACCGTAGCCCAAGCAATGCACTGGTTTGATCTCTCCAAGTTCTATGAACTAGTGAGGTGCGCGCTTAAGAAGCCTAATGGAGTGATTGCTGCATGGTGCTATACCACTCCTCAAGTGGACAATCAAGTGGACACGGTGTTCTGGCCGTTTTACAAGGGATTTTTTGGGCCGGGATGGGCGGAGGCAACAGGAGCAGTGGACGATCATTACAGGAGTATTCACTTTCCGTTTGAACCTGTTGATGGACTGGATAATACTGGACCGTTTGAGTTCGTGTCTGAGAAGGTGATGACCTTGGATGATTACTTGACATATATTAGGTCGTGGTCGGCATACAATGATGCTAAACAGAAAGGAGTGGAGATGTTGCTGGATGAGCAAGTCGAGAAATTCAAGCGTGCTTGGAGTAGTGATGGAAAGAATGAAAAGGTAGTGAGGTTCCCTATTTACTTGAGGATGGGGAAAGTTGGGGATAGTAGTTGAATTTAAGGTTATGAGTCGATGATTAGTTCATCAAGTTCTAATGCTTGTAAAATAAACAAATTTCTACATTATATAATTTGTAAAATCCTGACTTTGCCACTAATTCTGAGTGTCGTATTATTCCAGCATATTGTTTAAAATCGATCAATTATGACTCCTTATCCTTAAACTTGTCGTAAGAGTTGGCAACAAAGATTTTCTCCAATTCAACATGAGACCAAGACATGCAAGGACGAGCCGAGCAAGGTAAAACTCTACTGAATCTAAATTAAAAGTGAAATGTTTGCAAGGTTGAATGAGTATGAATCAGAGCACCATAGAATATGTCAAGTATTCAACATCAATGTTACAAGGGAGTAACATACAATGGGGATCATCTACATTTTGTTGACAACCTCCTAACTTCTACCATTCATAACATAGTCACATTAAATAAATATACAAAACATATCTAGGCAGAACTCAACTTAACTAGCCTTGGAAGCGGCTAACTGCTTCTTCAAGTTGAGGATTTCAAGACCATACGAAGCCAACCGATCTTTAAGCATGCTCGAAGCTTCGTCAAATTTCTTGTGCATGAACTCCTGCTCTTCTATCGCGTCTTTGTATCTCTCACGCAAGGCATCCAATTTTGCCTGCGTTGATCCAAGTCTCATCTTCAGCTTTGTCCGTTCCTTGCCATTCTTCACTCCGTCCTGATCAATGTGTAAAATCCAATGGATTAGTACATTACACAAAAGGAAGTTCATTCACCAACTAGTGATGCAATCCCATATCAAAATACACATATTCTCACTAATGAGGCTTTATTGCTTCAAGTCATCCCGATCGTTCTGGTCACGTTATTAAGATCGGGTCATTTGGGTCGGACAGATTGTGTCTGGCCTGCTTGCATAGAGGCTCTCATTTCGCTCAGAAAGCAATTACCAATACACTTAAACTTGCTCTTCCATATATCTCATAAACCAGAGGTAAACTGCTCTTCCAGGGTGACGAAGTAAGAAAGAACACGTAACTTAACATAGTTCTAAGTCTCTATCTTAATGTATCTAACACAGAAGAACTGTATAGACTGTTCACCTCCATCACGATTATTAGTTCAATGCTTACGAAGGGGTGATGTAGAAAAGAGATTCACAGATCTTGGTAGAAAGAGAGTAGGGCATTTGCTAAGGAAAGTAGTTCAAGTTAGCTGAAAGAATGGGAAATTACGTGGTACCCTCTCATTTTTTCAATTTCTACGTGGCACCTCTCATTTTTAAGAAATATCATTAGTACCCTCCCCTCCAAACTTTATTATGAATGCTAAACCGTTTACCTTCTGTCACTATACTCCGTTACGTTGTCTCAAATGTGTGGAATGACTTTTCACCCCTGCTTAATTCTTAATCGCATGCTTAGTGGTAGGATTTATCAGAGGGGATGGTGGGTTAGAATTAGCGATGGGTGAGAGAGATATAAAAGAAGGTTGGGACTTGGTGATGATGGATGTGGTGGTGGAGAGCGTATCCAGGGTCTACTGAGGAGATGATTGGTGGTGGTCAGTGGGCTGAAGGAGGTCACTGGTGGTGGTTATGGTGGGTTGAAGGTAAAGGAGGGGTGAGAGAAGATGCAAGAGGGAATAAGTCTTAATTAAGGGTTAATAGACGGAAATTAGGAGTGACGGAAATTAGAGCACCACTTGGAAGAAGAACTAGACTTTAGGGGTACCACTGCACCAGTGATGTTTCTTGAAAACAAAGGGTACCACGTAAAATTTGAAAAAATATAGGGTACAACGTAGAATTCCCCAAGTATTTAGCAGCTAAAAGTCTAGAGCACACAATTTACAAATTATAGCACCTACGCAATTTCATAGCATCAGACTCCTCTACTGAGTCTGCTCAAATAAAAGCAGACCCTACAAGCAAATGCCGAGGAAAATATAGGCTCAAAGGTTTTGGAAGATTGGAATAATAGAGAAATGATTTTTATAAGCATGTAAATCTGCGTTCTTGGAGTTTTCCAATCCTTATTTTTTCTATGCAAGAGTCAAAATGCTGCTCTTACACGCTACACGAATTTTGTATGCTAATGAAAATTAGGTTTCTTTTATCTTAAGCAGTTTCTATTATCTTAAGCTTCTTACTTTGGGTGGCAACGATAAACTGCCTTGATAGAAATGCACAGGCAGCATAAGCATAACCACAGAAAATATAAAATAATAAAGCAAAAATTGGTAACTGACACTTACATCACGCATCTTATGCTCTAGATCAGCCAATTTCCCAGACAGCTGCTCTGCTTCAAGCTGTGCCCTTGATATCTGCATTAACAAATACATGTTAAGTATCTGGCACGAATTTTAGTTACATAATCACCAAGAAAGTTGTGTTACTCTGACACTTTGGCGATATCTTGTGTGCAATTTCCAAGATAGTTTGGTTGTGTCATTCAACAACCCGACACGACTCCTCATTTTAGGCAAAAACACATGAAACATTTTCAAAACAATAGTTATGTAGCTGATAGTGTTTCTAATGAGATGCTTTGCAGCTGAGTCAGAGTAACATAGCAAAAAAATTTCCCTCCTAACTTCACCTTTTCATCACAAGCCTTTCCAAGAAGTGCAACTTCAGCCTCCTTACCCCGCAGCTTTTCAATTTCTGCCATCATTATATTTCTCTCTTCTTCCATATGCAGGAGTTGGCTTTTACTTATCTATAGGAACACAGAGTTGGGACGTCAGCCAGACCATGACTTTAACATCTTCATGATCAAACAAAATGCATTTCTGATTCAATAAAGTACTCGGATTATAGACATCTAACAAAACCTGCAAGTCACTGGAAAATTTGGCTGCCAGCTCTTGATCTTTGACTTTAGCTGATAAATCTTCTCGCTCCTTCCTAAGAGTAGCCAAACCCTGCTGAAGCTTTTGTACTTCTTCAGAGGCAAGACTATGATCCAACGATAGCGCGTCAAGTTTTGCTCTTGCTAACTGAGGACAGAGCAAAATATTACATATACGGCCATTTTTACAAAGTTAAAGTGTATAGTAAATTGGTTTAGACTGTAATCAGAAAACAAACTTTTTCAGCATCCGTCTTCTCAGATTTTGCCACTTCAAGAGCATGTCTCAGTTGATCAATCTCTAATGACTTCTCCGTGCTGCAGGAATGAAAAAATAAGGATATGTGACTTTCCTCACTTAAAAAGCAAGTCTTGCATATTATCCATAAGCCTGAGATGAATTCCAGAATCAACACGAAAAAATTGGTTGTGTTCCTTTGCCAACCCCGCCCCAAAAAACAAGCACAGAGCACGCACCTCTGTAATTTAGATACTAGGATACTTCACTTTTGCAACAAAACATACAAAATTCACAAGAAGTTGAGAGCCAAGCACATAGATAAACAATTTAACATAATATTTAGAATATTTTTTTTACAAATTTTACCTATTTTAATACAATTCATGCACGTGTTCTATACAACAACATCAGAGCCTTAATCCCGAAATGATTTGGGGTCGGCTGACATAAACCATCCTTTAGAACCGTCCATGTGTGATCGCAGACCTCAAAATGCGAAAATATAGAAAAAGAAAAGGGAAAACCAAATGGGGAGTGAAACATACTACAAAAGTCAAGTTAAACTCATTGTCTCATAGGTTTGAAAATCAAAGCTCAGATTTCTTTTATAAAAATTTAGAATTTAAATCTAAAATACAAATTAAAACGATGTTTTGAAAATCAAATTCTATACATTATTAAAAAAAAAAAATCAAATTCTATGTACTTCATGCAAAGAAATTTATTTCTAAAATATACGACGATAAAATAATTTTTGTTGGCAATAATTTGTATAAACAGATATAAAATGATATTTTTTGATGACATTTTGGTTAAAAATAAAAATTGGGTTGAATTTTACTTTTGGACAAATTTATGGTGCTTAATTGCTACAATCAAAACTTAAGAGGCTTAATCTCACAATTCACTAAAGTTAAGGGGGTCAATTAGAACTTTCGCGTATTTCTTTCTAAGAAACACTAATTGGCCAAACCCTATTTGGAAAAAATGAGGAGATAAGAAAAAAAGTTCAACTTTAGGGTGAAAAAAACAAAAAATTTCTATATAGAGAGATGGTCTATGTTGGATTCAACAACAATATCATTACCCTAGTGTTCCAAGGGCTCCCACAAATGGGAGGGTACAAGGGGTGCTTCAAATGTACGCAGCCTCTCACCCTTACCCATGAGTTACCTAGAGAGATTGTTCCATTTTCATCATAATCACGATGAGGATCTTACGATCGTATAGGTTGTGATCGAGCCCGATCCGAGGTAGAATCTTAACCTTGTGAAATCTTGTGATGCAATTTTCTTGAAACCGATCCTAATCCAACAAATTGATTCTATATTCATAAGAAAGTGAGCAATTATTTTTATTTACGCCCCTTAAAGTAAGGTCTTAGACATATAATTGGCTCATTAGTAAAATATTTCAAAAAAGGAATAATATATTAGTAATACTCCCTCCTTCACACTCAATTCTATACGTCTAAGTTAGGCACAAAATTTAAGGAAAACCAATATTTTACTTCTTCCAATTCCACCCTGTCCCTCAAACTCAGTCCCCACCCTCAACCCTCCCCATTAGCCATCCTTAACGTCTATCGCCACAACTTCCGTCACCGGCAACGAAATTTCCAGCGGACGAAATCAATTTCAAATTCATATTTTTTCGACATGGTCGGTTATTTTTTCCGAAATTATTTTTACTTTATGATACTTCTACTCAAATGAATGTTGTTTTGGAAGGAGAAGGCGAGGGCAGTCAAACTGGGGTAGGGATGGGAGAACTGACAAGTTGCTGGAATATTCTTTTCTTTTTTCCCGAATTCCCTTTAGAAAGCATTTATTTGCCTGACTGTGTTTAAGCAGCAATCTTTTGTCCAAAAAGGTTAAAGGCAGTCAGCTCATTGCTTTTAAGAAAAGGTAGCAAGCTACGAGAAAGTGATATAAATACAAGGTATCGAGTCAGAATATACAAGTTTTCCTACATGAAATATTCGATTGTATATGCAAGTCCTAAGTTGAAATTGCTCAAAGAAAAAAGTTCACATGCAAATGCTTCACTACTATTATAATATCAACTGGAGGGCTGGCCCTCTTTCGCCTAAGGGTAGGATCAGGGGATATTACATAGAGATTTACCTGCATGACAACAGAAATAAGGTTTCAGCAGTAGCTTGATCAAAAGTTGCGTACCTGCATAAACTCTTTAATTGTGTATGCTCTTCTGTATCTTTAAGTGTCTCTTGAAGAACCTCATATTCCTTGCTCAAGGAAATCATTTCATTTCTCACCTTTCACATGCAAAGCACACAACTAAATTCAGTACATATTTTCGTCATACATTCAGTTTTTTTAAACAGAAAATTACTCATGGTCGAAATAAGAAAGAGACAGAGAGCACCGTCATTCAGCAGGTATATCAACATGAGGAAAATTCTATGTTTACAAAAATCAGTCACTGGCTAGATAAGTGTATCCTAGAGTTTGCCTGCTTACTTTATCCTTGGATTGAAAAATTGCTGGAGATGAATGAATGAATTTCAAACCACTCCCTTGAACTACTTATTGTTGCTTTATTCCAACACTTCTCATCTGCCCTCTTCCTACCCACCCAGGACCCAATAGAAGTTGAAAACTAAATTCCTGAGCTGTTGCAAGACTTGCATCTAAGACTGGACTAAATAATCAACAGTTTACAAATGTTTGATAGAAAACTATGGCTGATAACACACACACACACACACACACAAAAAAAAAAAAAAAAAACAAAAACGAAAAGGAAAAGAAAGGGGAAAAAAAAAAAGAAAAGAGAAAGACAAGTGGTCCTAAGTTTTTTTTACCTTCAGTAGTTCACTTGATAATGCTGTGACTTCATCATTATAGATACTTGCTTTGTCTTTTATGGTTTCAATAGAAGCTTTCTCCTTTGCAGACCACACTGCTCTTTCCTCCTCCATTTCTAAAAGGGCATTTGTAAGTTGCTGAAAAAGCACCTTCAAGTAATCAAACATGGAAAAACAGATACAAAAATTACTCTATATATAAATGCAAACAAATTAAGCTACCGTGGCTAGTTCCTCTTTCTCCTCCATCAATTGACTCATCTGACTATCCATTTTTCGGTAAGTGGCTTCAGAAATTTCGACCTTTGATCTCTGATAAGAAGAAACAAATTTGGAAAGATTTTTCTTAGAACATTGACAATAAGAAAAAAGTGAAGGTAAAATTAACTGAAAATTCGGAAGATGTGTAGCTCTAGAAACCTATAGTAAGATCAGGGAAGCTTACAAGCTCCAAAAGTTCTTCGTTTAGTGCAGTCAAATCAGTGTTTGATGTTTCAAGTTTGTCAGATAACATTTCTAGTTCAAAACTCAAACTTTCATTTCTATTAAGCATTTCCTCCTTCTCTAGATTTGCAGCTGCAAGTTCTTCTTCTAAAGATGCAATAGTCGTTTCCATTTCAATGGCAAGAACTTCCAGCTTCCTATAATCTTCCTGAACCCATGAAAGCAAATACACATCAAAGATGGGAATTATAATTTAAGCTTAAAGAGCATATTATTCTTCCAGGCGGCTTATGTTGAGTAGATTTTAACCCACCAGAATATCCTTTTCAGTCTTTGATTTTGAAACAAACCGTTATATTTTAAATCATTAGTATTCATCACTCCTAACAAATAGTGAGAGTTTCAAATACCTGCAGTGTCTGTTGCATACTGTTTTCTTGACCCCTAGCTTTCTTAGCATCAATAGCCCTGGGTCGATCGAGACAAGAATCATGTCTTCTTCCAGCAAGGGACTCACGTTTGTTAATATCACGCTCTAAGAGAGCCTTCTGACCATGCAACTTTTTTATCTCTCTTTCTGCATTAGCTCTCTCACCCTGCCCATAACAACACTTAACTCAATATGAGATGAAAAGAAACTGAATGGGTTAATGGGATGAAACTAAAGCAGTTAACAGAGAACCTCAAGCCTGGTTTTCTCCTGAATAGTATTTTTAAGCTTAGATTCAGTTTCTTTCAACTTAGCTCTTGTTTTCTCAAACTCCTTCCTCAAAGATTCCTTCTCTCTGGACAAGGTCGAAGATGACAACGAGTAAATTTCTCTTTCAAGGATCTCAATGTGAGAAAGAAGTTCAGATTTCTCCAGCTCATATTGTTCAGAGTTACTCTGCCAAATACAATAAATTTTTTGATAAGAATAAAATAACCATGCTCACAAGATAAACAAAACAATTTAACAAGTGACAACTTACAGCAAAGGCTTTCTCGGTGTTCTGAGCATTTCTATTCACACCTTGCAATTGTTCCATAAGATCTTCAGATTTACTCTGCAACTGAAGCTGCATATCCCAATAAACAAGAGAGTTTACACAACTGCTGAAAAACTAGAAAACGTTAGATACCATCAGAGACAAACTATGATCTCACATTCTCACTCTCAAGCTCAGATATTCTGTTTTTCAAGCAATTGATTAGCTTGCCATGATCATCAAAGATGGACTTCAGCAACTCAGCATTCTCGTACATATATAATTTGAAATTCTGCACAAACTAAAGCAGATTAGACAGTATTGCAGCAAATAACAGAACTAAGATAATGCAAATACAAGAAAACGGCTAGAATAATGAGTCAATGACCTATTCTATCAGCATATTTAAGAAGATTGGCAAGAATAATGAAATAAGAGGAAAAACGTACAGATAACTGGTTAAGCGCGAGGGAATGACTCTCAAGAAGTTCTTCAGTGACTGATGACATACTTCCAGATAAAATACTCAAATTTTGGGCTTCATCCAGTGTTTGTTTGACCTCCAGTAGAAGCTCTGACACCGAGTTAGAAAAGCCTTCCTGGAGGACACCAGCACAATGCAAAACCCTTTTTATTTAGAAACTTACTCATTACAAAACAGCTCTAAGGACTACATTAATGTAATACTCGCTCTAATGCAAAATGCAATGGCAACATTTATTTTTTGGAGGTCAAACTTAGAAAACTTGACTGTAAATATAGTAAATAAGAAATATGAAACTTTGAAAGATGAAACTAACATATTTAAAATTTGTTATGAATAAGTCTTTCATTAAATTATATTTTTTGTAAACAAAATTCATGTATAAATGAAGAAAAATACACTCATAGTGTTGCCTCGAAGACCACCCAAAAGTAAAGGTTTTCATTGGATTGGATTGGAGGGAGTAGTAAACAGCATAAAATGGCTTCTTGGAAACGAAATAGATTTAATAAAACATTGCAACCCAATTACGCAAAATAAAAACATTATGTTTACCTCCATTGATTTGTTGCATTTTTCACGAAGTTCATCACGAGCTATAGCCTCTTTTTTTGACATTTGAAGCTCTGCATAAAGCTATTAATGTAAGCGTATCAGCATCATCATAGAAGGGATCCAAATATTAAGCACAGGGGAGAAAGGAGAAAAGAATACATGAATCTCATCCTCCTGATAGTGAGAAAGCCATTATCATGACAGAAAAGAGACATCACTACTTTCTAATTGAAAAGGTATGGAACATTTCAAAAAGAAGTTTGAATGCACATTCTAATGCAGGGCTTTCAGTTGGTTCTATATATCAATGTATCATGGATGTTGTACTTCTCACGACATAAGAAAGAAGGTTCACAATATAGTAGAATTTTGAAGTTAAAACGGCTTTGAATGTGATAAGATATTAGAAGGGTGGACTACAATAATGTACACCTGTGGTACATAGCTACAGATTCTTCAAGTTAATATCTGTAGAATACATGATTCTAGGAGTATACATCCAAGCAAACTGGAAATCAAGACAAAGCATATTTACCTTTTCGTATCTTTCAGTGGCAAAAGTATTCTGTTTCTTGGCCAAATCAATAGCATTTTCCAAGTTCCGATCACCAGATACTTTTTCCACTTGCAGCTCCTTGATCTTAAAAAAGAGGAGGAAGATAGACACTTCGAATATTAGCGTAAAATAGCTCAGACTTTCACACCAATGAAGAGATGAAAAACAAATAGAAAACCAGTAGCAAAGAAGGGTACATAAAGGAGGGAAAGTGGAGTATTAAGAAAGAGCGATAAATACCTGTTCTTTTAACTGTTCGATGACATAATTAGCATCTGTATCAACTGAATGGATGTCCCCCAAAGTAGATATATCATTGAGACCATTGGTGCGATGATCATGATTATTTTCATGGGTTTCTGACAGCTTTCTCTTCAGGCAATCGGTTTGCACCTCATACATGATTCTCTGCATTTAGAGTAGATTGATTACATATATACTTCCTCTATTCAACTCCACTCTACCACTTTGCTTTTTCACGTTTGTCAACGCGTGTTTTAAGCGGTAAATATCGTTAGCTACGTACTTGCAAAAATAATAAAAGATATTTTTAATGTAATTGTAAAGACGAATCAAACAAGATCCCACGTAAATATATTTTCACTTATTTATTGAGAGAAAATGGAAATTGAATGCTCACTTGTGAATAGTGTACAAAATAGAAAGTGGTAAAATGGAGTTGAATGGAGGAAGTATCCCGCTTTAAAAAATACATATTTATCCCACCAAATCTCAGTCTGGAACAATTAGTGAAAAGACAAAAGTAAAGACCTGAGCTTCAAATTTCAAAAGCAGTTCTTCGTATTGCATTTCCAGTTCACGCAATTCATTGTTCTCCTAAAACAATACAAAGCTTTCTGATGTCAGAGATGACTCCAATCAATCTAGGGGACATTGCAAAAAAAAGACCACATAAAAGGCCAAACAGAGAAAAAAAAAATGCTAAGAGAAAGGAGGCAAAAGAGAAAGCAACAATCATACGGACCACAAGGGTGTTTTTCTTCTTTTGTGACGACTTTTTCCTATTTGTCACTTTCAACAAAGCAGATGGATCTGGGAGGATTACACTGTCATCTAAAATGCGATCATTTCTATCAATTTCCGGGTTGCTAGTGTCCTCCAGGATTTGACTTCCAGCAACAAGTTCATCAAAAGGAACAAGTGGCTCTGACTCACGCGCTTGTCTCGATCTTCCAGAAGTCCTGGAATCCAACTTTTTTGGTGTCTGAAGTTACAAAACCAGTTGATGATTCAGCAAACATTAGTCAGGTTTAATATGAAAAGAAACATCTAACAAATGAAGCAGCAGGAGCAGAGTAGGGGAAAAGCAACCAAGAAGCAAAAACAGTTAACTATCCAAATTGCACGATAATGCACAAAAATAAGAGGCTACTCTGTTATTATTCGCTTAGTGAAAAGTTAACAAAATACATGAGAGTATGTGCCTTGGTCAAGCACAGGAATCCTTACTTCTTTTTCTTTGGAAGCCTCCCGTAAGAGTTTGCCAGGGCACCATGTATCCCGCCTCTTGTCCTGGAAATAAATAACAAAACCACAAGAAAAGCCTGTGAATATGACATTCGAAAAATTCTCCACATAGGAAGAAAATTTGTTTACCACAAAAGAAAATAAGAAATGATAGACTATTTTGTCTTCTGATGCTGGTTAAATAAACGCCTCTTTTTTTGTGTTGAGGGATTGCCCTTAGAAGTTAGAAGAGCAGGTTCCCAGCGTATATATAGTTTTTAAGTCAAGAAACCAAATGCATAGACATATAATACAAGTTACTCTCACTAATAAACATTCGGTAGACCTTTAGAACATGCAGATTGTCAAATTTCAAGGGAAAAAAACATTATGCTTGTTTCAACAGCATCAGGCGCATCACCCTATAAATCTGTTTAAATACCTAGGATTAACTTTTCCAACAGAACAGCCAAAATATAACTGACTAACAGCTTTATATATACAGAGAGAACAGCAGGAAAATGGGTACCTTCGTTCTAAATTCTAAACAGCATACCAATTTGTCTAGAAAGTCCCTTTTAATTTGTTTTTTCCATTATCAATACTAAGGAAATTAACAATCGAGAACGAGACTTTTGATTATGAATTAAAATTTTAATGTTAAGACCTATGCAACGTGCAAAACCAACTTATAAGCAAATAGTTGATGAGATAGAAGCGCAAAATATCAATGTTTTCACCAATAGGGAACTTGAAACATGAAGGGATCTCTAGGCTTTTAGCTTACAGTCTAAGTACAGGAATGCACTGAAAACTGAAGGATAACAAAAGATTGTCAAATAAGGAACTTTTTTAAGTTGCAGTTTCTGAGGCTCAATCCTCAGATATTATACGGTATTAGGCACATTAATAAGATTTTATACACATAAGAGAGATGTAAGCAGTTTCAGAACAATGCATATGCTCTCAATGTAGATTTATCTTTTTCATTTGTGCCAGAGAAGAGCAAGAAAAGCTATGCATTTTAACAGGAGCATATTTTTCTAAAACCAAACCTTTTTTGAGTAATCACGAATTTCATCCCTATTCGAATACAACACCATAGAACTCAAGTTCTTGATTTTCTTATCTTGTTCTTCTAACCTCTTCTCACGTTCTATCTGAGCTCTTTTCTCCTCTTCCAACTCCAAAGCGATTCTTTCTCTCTCCAATTCAGTCTACTTGGAAATACTGCAAATTAGATTATATTCACAATATGTCATCAAAGGTTCTTTAACAGAAAGCACAGTAGAACCTGTAATAGTGTATTCCTCAAGTGGAAGATGTCTTGTTCAGGATGTTCAGACTGAGAAGCCTGAAGAGAGCAAAAAAAGGGGTGTCATCTTGAACACAAGCTCAAATAATAACCTGGAAAATACAATTCGAATGTAAAATGCAGGACAAAATGAAAACCTGTAACTTAGCCCGCAACTCCTCTATTTCTTTCTTTTGCCTCTTCAACAAGGCAGCATCAGTTAAGATCTGAAATAAGAAAAAAATTATTACCCATTATCAAGGAGAATTAACCATGAGAGATTTAGTTTTGAAAAATAGCTAAAGTAAAGATCAAGGTAAAACCTCATTCACTTGTGCACAATTAGTGACTCTTAAAGCCCTACTTGCAAACTGAAGACTACTTTTAGTTTCATCTGCATGAATCTACAATAGAACAGGTTAAAGATTAGAAAGAAAACTAAAATGATTAATGATGTTTGGATGCAGCTTTATCTAACCTGTGCAAGAGTGATGTTGCAAATTATAGCTGTATTAGCATTCCCTCCAAGAGCAGGTTGCAGAATACGGGTAAGTTTACTGTCTCGATAAGGAACGTGACCCCTGCCTCATATGCAAAAGAGCAAATGAGGAACTAAAGTTGGAAATAGGTGACAAACCCTACAAAAAGGATCTTACCCTTGGCCCTCGGCACCTTCACTCAACTTTTTTATAACTGTTCCAAGTGTCATCAAACTTTTATTGATATGAGAACCTTCTTTCAAGCGCACGCCTTCTGCTCCGGTTTTCGCAGCACGCTCTGAACCAGCAAGATCAACTAGGTTCTGTGATAGTGAAATAAATAAAATGATTAAAAAAAATTAATAACTAAAAGGAAGATCAGCAGAGCATTTGTGTGATCAGCATTCTTTTGAACATCTTTCCTAATGGAGGAGGTCGCTTGAGAGAATAGGCAATCATTGTTCAATGTTCATAAGCCCCTTACCAAGACAGAGACGCGCACAGCATCACAGGAATAGCTTGATTCGTCATCTCCTGCTTTATCACGGCTCTCAATTATCTAAACAGCAGAATTAGTGAGACAAATTTGCATAGATCGCACCAAAAATATGCCAAGACGAAAGAAACATACCATGCGAAATATTGTATGAGACCTGCTACTGTGCAAGTTCATATTAGTTTCTCCTATATGCCGATGTGCTGCAAGGTAATAATATTAGTTGAGACATATAACATTCATCTACTAGGTAACCATGTAAATGAGAGCCCACTTAAGACTATGGCACAAAGATTTTGTCATCAACTGCATAAAATCATGCTCGGCAAAAGACTAGTAGAACAGAACTGCTTTGGTACAAAAAGAGGATATTTCCAAATAGGTCAAATGTCAGCACCTGACAATTTTCACGTTGACATTGTGGCTTGTTCACCAAATTCGCAACAAGGATAAGAAGAAACAACAAAATTGAAGGGTTACATACTTACATTCTCCGAATTCCATAAGATCAAGGACTTGCTCAGGAGAGGCGACAATTTCTTCACGCAAACCAGCAACAAATATCCCACGCTGCAAGAGAAAAAAGTAAACTAAATCATCTAATAAAGGCATCACAAAACAGTTTGTGCTTATGGGAACAGTAAAAACATCGAATTATACCTCAAGACTTTCGTGAATTTGAAGTCTGCGGTGGTCAGGAGCAAGCAGATCATTTATCTCCTCGTTATAAATTTCCATATAAGACATACGTAGAAGAAACTCACGGTCTCGCACCTACAGCAGCAGGAAAAAAATAATTGCCTTGGAAAGTCTATGGACACAAGCTTCACAGACTAAAGAAGAGTATCATCAATCAAAACTTTATTCAATGAGGTTATGAGCAACTAATCTGTCTATAATTTTGTTGTCCATCTATACATTGAGAGTTACATAAGCGGAAACTTTGGAGATGGGATCTTAATAGGAGTAGTGGCGTAGGGCAAGAAGTACTCAGTTTTAGTTTGGGTCCACTGTTAATGCAGGAAAAGTTCCTATAAAAATTGTCCTAAAACACCAATCTAGGATATACCTCATCAATGATATCAAATATTTCTCGCACAGCAAGAGGAATGACTCCAGGCTCGCCAGAAGATCCACGCATAGTATGTGTCTTTCCACTATTAGTTTGACCATACGCGAATACAGTACCTAAAAAGGGAAAGTAAATCATCATTTATAATGTTATACACATCTATTACAGATCACTAGACAATATGATACCAAGAAGTTCTAAATGCAAGAATTCAAGTGCATAACAAAGACGCATGCTTCAAAGTGATTTTTTTTATAATCGACATAAACCACCTGATCGAAACAACCAATTGATCACTATATAAGCAAACTTATGAAATCTTATATCTCCATTAATGGAGTGAAACTAAAAAGGAGAATGATGAAGTAGCAGTTGTGATAGGAAAGGAGAGAATGAAGAATTAATTGTATCTCATTTTGAATCAGATAGTCTATTACATCAAACATAAGCAGTATATATAGGAAAAGCTATAAGTTGGTTTATAAAAACCTTGTAACTAACTGGTGCAAAGGTCAGTTCTTTATAGCAGTAACTGCTAAGAGAGTCCTGACTAGCAAATTTAGCTACTGGAGAGAAGGTGTATTTATAGTCCTTGTTTTTTTATTGGTTGCACCCTTTTGCAACAAGTCTGGCCTTAAACCTCTCTATTGAACCATCAGCCTTGTGTTTTATCTTATACACCCATTTGATGCCAATAGCCTTTCTTCTTCAATGGTAAGGAGGTCAACTCCCATGTCTGATTCATAGCAACAACCCACCTACTATCTGTACAAGCCTGATTATATGTACTAGGCTCATGCTCTTCCACCACATTACAAAGGGACATAACATAGCCCTTATCAAATGTGGTAAGTTCATTAAGAACTTTAACATGCAAAGCACTAGGATGATTAAAAGATGAAGGTAAGGGACAATGATAATCTGTAAGTGATGGTTTCCTTATCCTATCAGACCTTCTTGGGATATTTTCAATAAGTGTAGTATTAGCGTTATCAAGGGCAGCAGAACTACCAGGCTGATAAGATAAAATAGGTACTGCAGTATTGTCCCCAGACCCTATGGATGAATGATTCTCAGTTGAGGTATGATCAAGCAAAGCTATAAAGTTATCCAAAGAATGGGAAGATTGAGTAGGTTGCTGCCATGTTTGTGAGAACGGAAATATTCCCTCTTTGAAAGCAACATCTCTATTAGTAAAAACCACATGTCTCTCCAAATCATACAATTTGTACCCTTTCTGATTAAAAGGATAACCAATAAACAAGGATTTCCTTGCTCTTTTCTGAAATTTACTCGGTAGAAGTAGGTAGCATTGTAGCAAAATAATGAAGTGCCAAAAACCCTTAACTCTTGATATGAAGAAGATTCTTGAAACTATATTCCATATGGAGTCTTCCATCCTAACAGTTTAGAAGCATTTTATTTATCAAATAGGTAGCTATAAGTAAACAATCACCCCAGAACTTAAGAGGAACATTAGATTGAAACTTAAGAGCCCTAGCCATCTCCAATAAATGTCTATGTTTCCTCTCTAAACGCGCATTCTGCTGAGGCTTGCCTACAATGCGTCTTTGATGCACAATACCTTTTAGAATATTCTTTACACTGAACTTGAAAGAATTTTGTGCCATTATCAGATCTGATAACTTTAATTCTAATGTGAAAATGAGTCTCAACATAGGCTACAAACCCCTTAATTAACCCTGGAACTTGTGAATTGTTGTGCACTAAAAAGGTCCAAGTATTACTAGAATGGTCATCTAAAATAGTTAAGAATGACTTAGCACCTGTCAAGATTTGTGCTTTGTAGGGACCCAAACATCCACGTGAATTAGATCAAAACAAATCTTTGCATGAAAAATGCTCCTTGGAAAAAAAAGGCAAAAGAAATGCTTAATTCACTTCAAATTAACACAAGGCACATGATGAACTTTTCTAAGGAACTATGTCCAAAACGAGCATGAATAAGAGCTATATCTGTTTCTTTAGGATCATTGTTATTACAATGACTAGCGGTAATATTTCTGAACATAAAACTTAGTTACATGTGTGCTAGTAATCTAAATCAATAAAGATTCCAAATCTCTTTGCTTCTCACTCTGCTACAACTGCATTACTTGGAGGGGACTAGAAAACACATTTATGTTCCTGAAAAAACACAGTTTAACAATTCTTATTATAAATCCTCTTCTTGGATGTATAAGCAGCAGATTCAACAAACAATCCAATAGCATTATCCTTAATATGCTATTGCCTTTCAATTTTCTGTAACATCCCTAAAGCTCTATTAATTGGGGGAAAAGGATCCATGGACAATAAAGTGGTTTGAACATGCTCATAGCCAGAAATAAGACTCATTGACAGTTGAATCAGTTTGGTATATGTTTCCCTTTCAACAAGCCAGTTAAGCAACTGAGAAGAACATTTAGCTCTGTCACCACAGAAACATTGAGAAATAGGATCCAAACTATCTATATTTTCGTATGTATACTTCAATTTACCATAGTACTCAATTATTGAAGAATTATCTGGGTAAGATTGCTAAGATCCTTTTAAGAGCATACAACTCAAGAATATTAAGTTGGCCATACCTCTCAGTGATATCCGTCCAAAGTGCCTTAGAAGGTCCAACATATTGAGATTGTCGCGAAGCGATTTATCCAAGGAATTGAGAATCCATCTTAAAACCAAATCACATTTAATCTATTGATTGAACTTCTTATCTGTTTCATTAAGAATAGAACACTCTCCACTATGAACTCAACCTTGTTCTTGGATAGCAATGCTTGAACAATGTCTCTTTGTCATTGACGAAAATTAGTGTCGTCAAACAAGTATGTGGTTAATTGGAGATTTGGTTGATGTTTGTTGTGAATAAGGAAGCGAAGAATTAAGAATCATTAATGACGATTGATACCATGTGAAATCTTAGATCACCATTAATGGAGCAAAACTAAGAGTAGAAGGACGAAGTAGCAGTTGTGATAGGAAAGAAGAATGAAGAATTAATGGTATTTTATTTTGAATCAGATAGTCTATTACATCAAACATAAGCTGTATATATAGGAAAAGCTATAAGTCGGTTAATAACAACCTTGTAAGTTGTAACTGACTTCTAACAACTTCTTAAATATCAGTTAACTGCTAACTAATTGGCTCAGGAAACTATTTTTACCTCTACCTTCCTCGACAACTATTTTCCCCCAATTTATCCAAAACACAACCCTTCTTTTTAGTGGCAATAAACTAAGCCCGGAGCTAAAAACTTGGAAAAAAAATACTATTTGTGCCTTGATCTGTACAGTTTTTACAAAAAACAAAAGCCATAACTTAATTCAAAACGCCATTAGGGCAATATTTTCATGAGCTTAACATACATGGATTATAACAAACATCAACTTCAAATACAACCGCTTGTCCAAGGTATCGAATTTCATACTTAGCAAATTGAAATTAGTCGAATCAATTCAGCACTATCAAAAATTCAAAACTCATAAAAAGGCAATTTTGACAACCATTTCAAGGCCTCATGTTATCCAACGAATCTGAGAATGGTTATAGAACACCAAGTAAAGAACTTTCAAAAATAAGAAGAAATGGATGAGAAAATGAACCATTGAAACCGCGAACAGCAGCTGTCACGATTTCCTTAGTACGAGATTCATACACCTCTAGAGTCTTGCAGTCTTCCCGAAAAACCCTATCTAAACAATCAAACAAAAGTCAAAACCCTAGAATGACATAACAAGCTGAGATTGCAAAATCAAGTAGATAGAAAACATGAAAATGATACCGAAATCGAATTTGGAGGAAGCGTTAGCGAAGGAGATGGAATTGCCGGAGATTTTCCAAGGAGTTGATTTGGCATCCTCAGACGAAAGCGGTCTTGCTCTAACGGTCACATAAATTCTCTCCATTGCCGCTTCGATTTCAAGTTCAAGAAACTGCTGGTCGGCGACAGTGTTTGTGGCGCGTCGATTTGGAATTTGAGGTGGTCAGGAGAAATTAGGCGTTGTGAGTTTTCTGTTTGATTTTTTTACTTTCCCGCCTCTTCTACTATCCTCTAGGAATTGGAACCAAGGGGTTGCACGGTTAAGAAGTACTCCCTCCGATCCGATCAAATCAAGACAAATGGTAACATAGGGAAAAAGTGGTTATTTAAGAAAATGTGGAAAAGTGAGCGGTAAAGTAGAAAAATTTTATTGGAGCCACGTGGATTTATGTGGATTAAATAGGTAGTTTGTTAGTGAGTTGTAAATAGGTAGTGAATGTAAGGGTAATTTAGGCCATGTTCTTTTGGACTGAAATTGTCTGAACTGAACTGAACTGAACTTATTGGAGCTGAACTGAACTGAATTGAACTTAATGGATCTGAACTGAACTGAACTAAACTTATCTGAATTGAACTGAACTGAAATAATAATAAAAAGATTGTAACAACAACAACAACTAATAATAATGAAATATATTAATAATAATAACAAAAAAATAAATATGATAAGTATCATATAATAATATAAATATAAATATCATAAATAATAATAAATATAATGAATAATATTAATAATAGGTCTAATAATAATATAATAATATAATTATTTCGGGTCAAAACAATCAAGTCTGCGTTGCTTGAGTCTGGGTCAGGTCAAAACGCTCCTTTCGGATATATGTTGGGTTGATGCTCAACTGCCTCAAGAGGTACGTATGCCTACACAGGAAACACACATGGCCTCTGGAAAGTCAGTACGGAACTGGATGTATAACCATGCCTTACTTGACGCAAGGTCCTGGAACTCTCTTAAATGTTTGAGTCGTCTTACTTTTAGAGAGAAAAAATTGTTAGGTGAGAATTGAGATATCTCTTACATGAATCTTGCACGTGTCCTCTTCGGAATGGATCAAAAAAGATATTTATAGAGGTCTAAATGTACATTTTTGAATGAAGTGACAAGTACTTGAACCTGTGCGACCTACAGGTTGCAGTAGTAGTAGTAGTAGCAGTAGCAGTAGCAGTAGCAGTAGCAGTAGCAGTAGTAGTAGTAGTAGTGACGACGACGACGACGACGACAACAGTAACAACAACAACAACAACAACAACAACAACAACAACAACAACAACAACAACAATAATAACAACAACAACAACAACAACAATAATAATAATAATAATAATAACAATAACAATAATAATAATGTTGGAATAAATGAATCTGAACTGAACTGATCTGAACTGAACTGAACTGAACTGAACTGAATGGAGCTGAACTGAGCTGAACTGAACTGAACTGAACTTATAAGAACTGAAATTAAGTTCAAAAGAACAGGGCCTAAGTCTTTTTTCATGCCAAATATGGTATGTTACCATTGGTGTGGATTATCCATTTTAAATAAGTGTTACCATCTGTCTGGATCAGAGGGAGTAGTATAAATCTCGTTCGAATGTGCGGTTTTTTTAAAAGAGATATTAGATAACTAGTATAGATCCCGCGCAATGCGCGATATATAGAGTTTTTATTTTATTTTTAGTTTATTATTTAAAATTTTTAAATTTTCACTTCATTTATATTTAATATTTCATTCCATTATTTTTTTGATATGAAACAAAAAAATTGAAATGGAAAACTAACCAAATAGAATTAAGTTAAGTTGCGATTTTTTTTAATAAATTTGTTTTTTGTAACGAAACTAATAGTAGGTACGTGTCAAGTTATTCTCTACGGTAATAATTATTTCATTACTAAAAAAATTTAGTAATTTATAGTTTATAATTTAATACCAATTTTATTTTATTATAATGAAAAGAATTATAATTTTGAATTTAATTAAAATATTAGAGTATAATAATAATTATACTAAGATTATATTTTAAGAAAAAGATAATAGTTTATTAAGAAAATCAAATATGTCCTTATGAAAATAGATGCATTTTCGAGGGAAAACTAAGAGAATTATTATTCTCCTGGTAGTAAGGGAAAAAATCATAATTATGAATTTTATTAAAAGATTAGAGTTTAATTATAGGCATATATTCATTGAAAAGAAAATAATAATGCAATGAATGAAAATTTACTTATTACCTTATTTAGCTAAATGCTTTTTGGATGGAAAACTAAGAGAATTTTTATTCTCTTAGTAGTAAGGGAGATTTAACAAGGGTGTTTATTTACGTAGTACGCATTTTACTCATTATAGTACGTTATTAACCATTCTACTCTTTCATTTCTTTCATCTCATCTCGCTCTCAATCTCTCATGTACTACATTTTTTTAAGAGAAACCCGTAGGTATTACTCAATTAATAATCGATCAAACAAAACAACAGTATTTCCAGAAGATAGTAAACCATCCTCCCAAACAACTTTTCCCAACACTCGTGGAACGCAATGCGCTAAGGCATGAGCTACAAAGTTATTGACTCGACCGACATGTGACCACAAGACAGACTGCAAATTAGAGCTACACTTGACAATGTCATCAATAAGCAGCGAAAACATGCTCCTTCCTTCCTTCCCTCCACGAACAACTTCAATCACCTGCAAACAGTCGCTTTCAATCTCCACATGTCGATAGTCGCGCGCCATAGCCTCCTCTAGCCCATCCAAGACCGCCATCGCCTCCGCCACGTGAACCTCCCAAACCTGCTCCCGTACAACGGACAAACCCCATAACACATTTCCCTGGGAATCACGACACACCACCCCCATGCCAACCCCTTCCCGTTCCTTTACCCCAGCATCCACATTAATTTTAACGTAGCCTTGTTTTGCTGGCCTCCATCCCTCCGCCACACCCTCCTGCCCACACCTCGTCCTGTCCCTTCCATACATCCCAACCCCATTCCCGTGCTTATGCCACCTCCTTCATCAACCACGTCCCTAACCCTTCGCACAACCATCTCCGGTCTCACCTCCCCTTCATCAAACACAATTTTGTTTCGATGCTCCCATAATGCCCAACACCCAACCATCAAATGAATACAGTCCGTCTGCTTATCTCGCGCTAACACTCCTCGATCCAATCCTTAATATCACACCCCCGGTTTCCGCCACAATCTTCATGCCCAGCCCATCCCAAACACATTTAGCCACCCCACAATCGTGAAACAAATGAAGAATCGACTCAGGATAAGAATGACAAAACGAACATAAAGAGTACTCCCCTCCTATACGGGATACAATGTTGGCTTTTGTGGCTAGAGCTTCACTACACAACTGCCAAAAGAAGAGCTTAATGCGAGGCCAAACCGAAAACTTCCAGAGCCGATTTCATAACTGTAACACCCCCATACACCAATGTGCCTTACCAAGGCCACCCTAGGCATAGAAATGCTACCATCTCGATTACTCGAGGCAATGTATATCAAATACACCATAAAGAAACGAACTTATAATAAATAAGTTTAACTGATTACAAAACCAAATACCCAAAACTGTCTAATAAAAATACAAATGTTCCAAACGGCAAACCAACTAAAAGTAATAAA
>VHZZ01003553.1:64888-88103 GCA_009801015.1 Silene noctiflora
GATGAGGACTCTTCTACTCTTCTAATTCTTTCTTGACTCAAACACAAAAATTACGCAAAACCTAAAAATTAACAGTAATTTTGGGAACTCTCTCTAGCAAGACAAGAGGCATATTTTCGACACATTCGGGGTGCAACGATTAGGAGAATATCGATTTCGATATTTGTTCTTAGGCCATATTGCTAGGACAAAAGGTTAATTCTAAATTCTATACTTGTGCTTGCCTTTCGTTTATGACTCGTATTTCATATTTAATAATTTCGTTATAATCCTAATTAATTCTTGATGAAATATACTGATATTTCTTACACGTACTACCTCGGGAAACCGAGATAGTAGCACCTTCATACATTGGGTAGTCCTTGTTAAGGTACCTTTGTGTATGGGGGTGTTATAGGCACATGTGGTTGAGACATGTCGCCTGCCGGGGGATCCTAGTCGCTCTCCGGCCTGGTACCACCGGTGTGTCTGGAGTACCTTCTTTTGAGCTGCGGTCCGGTGAGTTGGTGGCGGCGTTGTGATGCCGTCACCGTGGTCGGTGATGAGGAGGATGTGGAGTATTCGTTGCATTTCGTTAATCATCATACCATTGCATTTAGTTAGCATTCTTGCATTCATATCATTGTATCGATCATTTATATTATTGTGACTAATCAAGCCGGTTTTAAATGTCTATGGTGATTTCCCATATGGGGAGCAATGGCTTGATGACAGGTTGCATTTACACTCTTTGGGGGCTCGGGGCGGTCTCACCGCAGTTATCACCACTTTTGTTATTGTATTTTTGACTAAACTTAGACTCCTCCATATTTTTAATTTGGTTGTATCATTCGGTGATTTGTGTGGAATCTCAAGACTTGTAAACTATTCACTAAACCATAACTTATCTAGTTTCCTTCGTACTATTTTAATTACCTTGTTATAAATTGCTTACTATCGGAACTCGCACTACAAAGCTTGGGAAACCAAGCCTTGTAGCACCTCCATGAGTCGGGATTTCCTAGAGGAAGGCTCGCAACTTTTGGGGGTGATACATAAGCCTTCTGATCTGTGGCCACTCGACTGAGTACAACGTACTCGACCGAGTGCTTGTTACTCGACGGAGTACCCAGTATTATACCGTAGATTGCATTCTTAAGTATATCGCATAATTTTTGCAGGATAATTGATGCATGAGTGAGTCAACTGTTGTGCCACGTAGTCATGCGGTGTGGTTAGTAACATGTTGGGTTGTAGTCTTCGTCGGTTGTGGTAGTGTGCGGTATATCGAGTCGTAAGTGGCATTCAAAGCACCCAGTTACATATCTATGCGGTGTGACATTTCGGTTACAACCTTGGGGTTCGGCATTGTTATTATTTATTCTTTGCATGTATGTTAGCTTTTATCATAGTAGCAATGAGAACAGTAGTCAAGCATGGGTCTTATATATGTGGGGCAGCATTGATAATTTTCTATGTATTCCAACCATTTTCGTGCCGTAAATCATGGGATGATCACGTGATACGTTGACTCATTTGTTTTCTTTTCAGTCATTTGACCGTCTTGAGGGTGAACTTCGGGGACGAAGTTCCTTTTAATAGGGGTAGAGAATGTCGCGCGTGTTTAAAATTCGTAAAACTTGGTGTTTCCATGGTTTTTACTACTTGTTTTACTAGGAAAGATTATGGTGACATGTGGTATGTAGTATGTTGTGATGTAATTATCGTTATGGTGTGTGTGTGTCATGTGGCATTCTATGTGTAGAAGTGTGGGTAATGTGATAATTGTAGCCTTGAGACCAACGGGTGGTGACGATTAGTTGGAGTCGTGATGGTGACGGGTGTGGCATATCTATCTATACCATATCTTTCGGATGATTGTAGCGTGTAGTGGGAGACGAATTTCAGGACGAAGTTCTTTTTAAGGGGGAAGACTGTAATATCCGCACTATTGGGGGACCCTTTGACTGACCTTAGGTACTTGTGACCTCGCTAGGTCCTTGGTGAGGACGGACTTGGAGATATTTGGTATTTGAGACCAAGAATTCGACCTAGTAAGGGCCACTCGGCCAAGTGTTGGTGACACTCGACCGAGTGCGGTGTGCTCGGTCGAGTATGCCAGTACTCGACCGAGTGCGTCAGTGTCAGCATAATATAATGTTACGTGGAAGTCGTGACTCAAAATCATTTTCATTTCTTTCTTTTCGCAAAAACTAAAATCAAAACAACTTCTATCTCTTCCTCCTTCCACCCTATCACCTATTGAACCTCCACCTAGGACCACCATGGGAGCGGATGTGCGAGTCGGATACGATCGAGTCATCAGTCTATCGAATAAGGTAAGTCAACGTCACCATCTGTGGGTTTGGTTAGGGTAATGGTTGATTGTGATAAGGTCATATCGTTGTTGTAGGTGTCGATGGCAGTCTTCCGTGTGCATGTGTGTGATGATCGGTGATTGCTTGAGAATCGTTAGAGGTAGGGTTTCCCTACTCAGTTGGTTGCGTAACTAGTGTAAGATGTGATTGTGACGATTTACTGTTGTTATTATTATGATTGAGATTATTGTGTTTTGGTTACTGGATGTTATTGTGGAACAATTTTCGGGAGATGGTTTCAACCCCATGTTTACCTCTTGTGGCTCCCGTCACAAGGGGATGTTCACATTAACGATCTGGGTTCGCTCGTTGCGATGAGCGAGAATTTGGTGGTAAGGTTGCGGTCCCCACTGGCGATGTGGATTACCTGTTGCGATGGGTAATCTGGCAGGGCTACAAACCTCGGTGTGTAGTCAGTTACTGATTATAGTCGGAGTTGGCGGATTGTTTGATTACTGTTGATTATCTTGTATGGTTACAGATATCTTGTGTTAATTATTCAGTTGACTGACTTCGTTTATTGTTTTCAAACTGTGGTGATCCATTCGGGGATGGTGAGAAGTGTGACTTTCAGGTTTAGTATGGATGTTGTCTTGGTGTAGCTGCGGGGTTGGAAGGTCGCATGACATAGAATCGATCGTTAGGCGATAGTAGTGTCACCAGTTGTACTTTTTTATTTTGTATGGTTGAGTTGTTTATCTTTTGTTCCGCTGTAAGTTGTAAATGATTTATTAAATGTTCTTTGATGGTCTATTTGATATACTTACCTTGGGCAACCGAAATGGTAGTGCCCTTAGTTATCAAGGAAAGTCTAGTTAAGGCTCATTGGCAAGTGGGGGTGTTACAATTATGTATCTGTTGTGATAAGTCATTCTTTCATAATAATTTGAATACTAATTCAAGCGGCACTAATATCAGGGTGTCCGCGCCTACAAAGCCGACACCCTAAATTAGGCCCACCAGACCATCATCACTATACAAAAGGCGATGACAAAAAAGACTCGTCCCAATAAGTCACCGGCCCTGGTCGATGGATGGAGACCCCCCCCCCCCCCCCGGGGCGATAGTAGGTCTGTCAAGAGGTTAGCAATGTCACGATGCCAATTATCACAAGCATGGATATAAAGAACTTTCCACCGAATGATTAACTTTTAAGTCAATCAAGTGGTGTATCTAGAATCTCATAAATGATTTGAACTTGCATTTTGAACATATATTCATGTTTTCCTGTATCAAATCGATTTAACTCATGTCACTAAGACAATTTAGTATTGAATTGATCATCTATTGATGTATCCCCCTCAGAAACGGAGTTATTCTCGTCCATCATCTACTAGTAGCCGTAAAGTCTAGCTTCCCTAATTGTAGAAGCACCTTAGGATCCATTGAAATTGATTGATGATATTCAATAATTCATAGAAGATGTACTCTAGAGTGTTGATATGTCGATACCAATTTTGAATAATAGGACAAGGAAGAAGATGGGACCTACACATACAGCTTCATGCAACATTAGGAAATGGCTCTTGCTTTCATTTCTCACATTTATTGTAAAGACATTGACGCCAATCCATACAGCCTAACTTACTGCCTTACCATAACTAACTAAATCATATCACGCCCACCCTTAGCTGTTCTTTTTCGTAACTTTAAGGTCCCCTTTCATCAACTTGTCTCCACTAGATGCCATGAAAAATCTTCTTCGTTACTTCTTTTTAAATACGTACTCGTAATTCTTTAAAAACTTAAAAACATAATGGACTATTTAATTAAAATGGGGTTATGCTAGATCATTTGCAAAAACCTAGGACAAGTACCAAATACTCAAAACAACTTTAAAGTAAACAACGAAATGAGATATTCAAAATAGAATATTTGAATAAATAATAAGGTTACATAGAGAAATAATAAATAATTATAAATATTGAAGTAACTTCTTTTTAGGTTCTACACCAAGATTAGTCAAGGTTGATAACATACCTAAGTACTTTAGTCCCTATAATGTTTCTTTTAAAAAAAAAAATACATTTTATCTTTATAATCAAGGATACTCCCCCTATGGTCAATTGGTTTAACATGGAACCTCTCTTGTGTTGTCAAGTGATTTGTCTCTCATTCGTTTGAGTGTAGCCCGACCCGTTTGCATGCTCTATCATGATATAGATATCAATGTTTCGTTGTGAGTTTTGAATTAAACTGGATCCAGATTATGCCACCAACAAATGTCTCTTTGTGAAGTAAGACTTTCACAAGCTTTAACGATTTTAGAGATAATATTGCATTGAAATTGAAAAATATAAAAGGATATAAATTAGTTGTTATATCTCACGAGATTAACAACTAAAATTAGGATATACTAAGTAATCTGGCAAGAAAACCCGAATAAACAAGATTCAGCCTCGCGAGGAAGAATTGATAATTAAACTCGCAAGCTTAATTAGGGTTGTTCGCAAACAAAGTAATTTTTATTACTCAACTCAAAATAACATATCTTACAATTGAGATTATAGCTCCCTATCTATACTATTAAATAAGTATCTTGACTACTCTTTCCTTAAACGACAGATTAGGATAGACTCTAAAAGACTCCAAAAAACATTCCATAAAACTATTCCTACTAGTTTTAATTAGGAAACTATTCAGCCTCGTACTCAAAGTAATTATTATGTAAAATTTAACTAAACTAGAATATGACTCATTTCAGGAAATAAGAAGCCTTAGACGTTTTCCCATGTACGTCCTTTTGCTCAATCAACGACCATTAGGACTATTTTTCGTAATTGCTAAATCCTGCACAAATTAACGACTTATTCCAATTTTGCCCTTCTCATAGTCTCCTTTCACTTGCCGGATGAAAATTAAACCCTAACTTCATTCTTCACCCTTCTCGTTCTCTCTCCTCTCCCAACCGACTAGGCAACTACCCTCCTCCGCCGCCTCAAACACTATCACTCGCCACCGATTGTCGATGATTATTATGTCAATTACCTCTCCGCTGGCCTACCTGTCATTACTCTCCGATACCCAGACCTCATTCGTCGCAACCACAAATACGACGTCGTCTTCTCTAAAACTCTAACAACGACGTATTGCATGAAGTTAACTCTACCTTCTTTGGTAATGCGATGGACGATGTAGTTCCGTTAACGGTGTCGATTATTTGGCTTTCCATATTTGGTTTCTCCGAAGTTGGTGACAAAGGTTTATCCATGGGGGACCAAAACGATGTTTGAGGCGACAGAGGAAAGGAATCGGTTGGGAGATGGGAGAGAAATAGAAGGGTGATAGATTGGAGTTGGATTTAACTTTTTAATCGTATGTGTAGAAGGGGTACAACTGGAATGAGCTGTAATTTTGTGTAGGATTTAGTAAAATGGTCTGCGAGATTTAACAAATGCCCTATTTCTTTGGGCGTTTGTCCTTAGTTGATCGATACATCTATATATGCATCACTTTAGGGATTCGTTAATTCCCACTCCAATGTGCTCTAATGGTTTCACCCTGTGTTTCGAAGGGACGTCATATGTCGAGGGCATGTTGAAATATAAAAACCCACATGCATGTGAATGTCCCACATATTTGGAGAAAGAGAGATTGTATCACTTTATAACCAAGGGGGTTGCTCTTCCATCCTATGGCGAATTAATTTTAGAAGGAAAATGAGATGGCGACACCGGGTGGTACTCAAACTAAGCGACACCCAGGGCATTATTGTAAATTCCTTAGCCATTTTGCTTTCCGTCCATCAAAATTCGATTTTCAAACTAATTTGTGTCAAAGGATAATTTAGAGATTTAACGTTAATTTAACAAAAATGATAATAGTAAATTAAAAATAAAAGAATTTGAAAGATTTTATGCGATTTTGGTTCAACAAATTGTGGTACATTTCTCGTTTTTTGCGCAGTCTTTGTTCGTTAGTTTTTGTATTAGTGACTTACAAGCATCACATAATGTCATAATCACTTAATCACCTTTGTATAATGGCATTTGAGTCTTATGAGTTGGAGTAGTCGTAGGTTCGAGACTTCATATATGGTTCGGGCCTTGAAACAGGTACCTCGCATTATACAGAATAATTCATAATTAACATCTAACAGAACTTCAAGAATGAAAGTATGGGAACCCATATTTATTAGAGTAACTATCAAAATAGGCTCGTAATATATTTGGAAAAAAATTTCGTAGGGTAACTGTCGTTTGACAATTGATTTCTCTCGTTTTTTTGTTAAATTGATGAACATACAAATGTATGATTTGATGAAGATAAGATATAGTTAAGTTTAATTAGTATCTTCTATATTTTATTTTATTAATTTAATAAATTGTGAATTACGGTTTCATTCTTGTGATATTAGCCCAAAAATGAAAACTAATTTTCAATTTTTTTTTTTTTTCTATTTTTTTATTTGGGTGTTACCGAGCTCTCGGTAACACCTGGTGTCGCCCTAACACTTTCCATTTTAGAATGAAATATCCTTTAAATTATCAAGTAGTTTGTTTCTCCTCCATTTAAGTATGACCCGTCCCGTTTACATCTTCTAACATTTATAACAAAAGTTAGGAAATATCCCAATGAACCATCGGGTAGAGGTCCCCTAGTCCTCCACCAATGAATACAACATATATACAAATGATTTTACATTTTTTGTGGTGTACGTGATATCGTACCCCTTTCAATTAAGTAACATGTCAGTATATATATATATATATATATATATATATATATATATATATATATATATATATATATATATATATATATAGATTCGCAGTGGAGAAATTGAAACGTAGTCTTCAATCATCAATTATTAATTTTCTAAAATAAATTAAAGCAAGATTTCAAAAAAATGGGTAGGGAGGATGATAATTGTGAAATCATAGAGTGGTTCAATGAGGTAACACAAAACGCATCATTAGTGCAACAAGAAACACTACGTAAGATAATTGAAGTGAATCATGGTGCAGAATATTTGAACAAGTGGTTAGGTGATATCAAGATTACTGAAGATGTTGATGCAACTACTTTGGAAAGGATATTCACCACTTGTGTTCCTCTTATATCCCATGCAGATATTGAACCTTATATTCTTAGTATTGCTGATGGATGTACTTCTCCACTCCTTACTCAACACCCTATCACCCATCTTTCCTTGAGGTTTGACGTTTTTCATTCGTTTATGCACTTTTTCTTTCTATCTAATAAAGCCGACTCTATGTAGTGTATTCTAGTTAGACACCAATGCTGAGTCTCAGTATATTACCTAATTTCATCACCTTATCCTCTTCTCGACCATCGCATTTTCTTAATTAATCTTACTCTGCATACCTTAGTCATAGATGAATTTATCTTACAGATATGAGAATTTTTTTGTATTAATCTAAACCAAGTGGTAGTCGATTTATTTGGCTAGTTTGTGTCATTTTTCGTATTTCTTGTATAGTGGTAGACTTGTCTGTTGTTAGTGTTGTATGATTGATAGGAATTATTATGTGGCTGTAGCTCGGGTACGACAGAAGGGAGACAGAAGTACGTACCATTCACCCAACATAGTGCTCAGACTACTTTGTTGATTTTCAAACTGGCAACAGCCTACATATCAAGGTATGGAATTTCCCTCCATTATTTTCATTACTACTTTAAAAAACTACTCCGTCAATCAGAGGCGGTTCTATAATTTGATGGAAGGGGGTGCGTAAAAATTTTTAACATAAAAATATCGAGTTATATGAAAAATAATATTGTTTAGTTGGACAAAATTTATGATATATATCATTAAATAAAAATTGTTCAATACAAGGATAGAACTCATGACCTCTAAGAAATATTATTAACCACTAGACCCACATAACTTATGTGCTGCTTTACTAAAGAATACTGTATTTATTTTTTGGGAAAGGGGTGCAGATGAACCCCCTGCACCCCCACCAGAACCGCCACTGTCCGTCATACACCCATACATACGGAGTACTTTTTTCTTTTTTTTTGGAAAACTTAAATTTACCATTTACTAGTTTTAAACCCGTGGAAAAAAAAATGCACGGGTTATAATAGCATGCGGTATCATTGGATATAAGAGTATATAAATGAGTGTTGGTAAATGTGAATGCCGTGACAATATAAAGTAGTCTATAATTGGAGATTCAACATACATGTAATTTAATTAAAGTTTTTCATTCCGACAACATAATACGATTTTCATCATTAATATGATTAATGTACATATATTTTAGGAGAAAAAAGACGGTTTTCATTTTGACGACAATGGATTTCATATTAACGTAATTAAACTAATCGAATTAACTTCTCTCTCCATACACATTACTCCAATATAGTTAAAATAAGATGATATTTATGGTCATCCTAGATGTTGTACACAAAAAAGTCATTCGCAAATATATTTAAGGGTAAACACTAATTTCATATATGAGATTTTTTAATATTTGTAAGTAAGTATTGGCTAATTTCAATTTTTGTTATTATTATTATTTTTTCGTAGCAAACGTGCTAATTTTAATGATTTTCTCCATGTATATATTATTAAGCTGCGGAATTGAATAAATTCTTAATGTATTATATCATGGTAATCTTAATTTTTATTATTATTCTAATATCGCTACATATTAACTAATACTATCATTTTTAATATTAATTATTCATGTAATAGATTATTTTTGTTAATATAGTAATTTTTAATTACATTATGTAATTTTATATGTGAAGATATATAATAAAAGAATCAAACCATATAAAAGATATTATATAATGTAAATTTAAGGCCATACTTGATTTAGTTTTAGAGGAAATAAAATGAAAAAAATTGATGGCTTTTAGTGGTGGGGCATGGGTGGCAAAAGTGTTTTATTAGTTCCTAGATTTAAAGAACCAATCAAAAGAGTTTAAAAGTCTCATCTTTTATATATAGGAGATCTCCACCACTGCTCTGTACTTCACTTAATATGTAACTTTATTATTAAAACCCTCACCTGTTTATTACAAGTATTTAACAACCTCGTCATTTGTTACTAACTACCAATCTACCACCCAACTCTCTTCCACCACCAAAATAACCCTCTCCGCCATACCACCATCACGGAAAATTGGTCCCTAACACCGTAAAACGCTCCACCTCCACACATCCATGACACAATAAACTTTTTACTCTTCCACCTCAATCAACTCTAAAAAGTTATGAATTATTTCCACTTTGGTGCCCAGATTTGGGTTAATTTCACCTTAGTGCGAAGTTTGTATAATTCCACTTTAGTACCTTGAGGTTTGAACTACTTCTCACTTTGGTGATCTAAGTTTTAAATCAAATATCATTTTGGTAACCTAAAACATGTAATATAGTCAACTTTTATTTTAATTAATTATATTTTCGGTAAACAAAGTGCAAAATTGAATATTATATTCCATACAAAATAGAATAATCAACATAATATTGTAAAGAAAGGGCTTGATTAATTATGTTCAAAATATTATTTTTAGTATAAAATACTAAGAATGTTATATATAGGTTGCCAAAGTGAGAAGTAGTTAAAATCTTAGGGTACTAAAGTGGAATTAGGCCAAACCTCAAGTCCCTAAAATGGAAATAATCCAAGATTTAATCAAAAACTCAAATTCAATTGTTTTCTTTTTAAGTTTAACTCCACATTTTTCAAATCAAATTTTCTTTAGAAACTTAAATTTTGGGTTTTGTTCATTGGATAAAATGGCTCACCGGAGGATAGTAGTCTGTGTATTAATCAAAGGTTAATGTTCAATTTTTCTCGAGTAAAGAGGAAGAAGAAAAGGAGAGAGACGACAAGTTTCGATTTATTACAAGGGTGGAGGAGAGCAAGGAAGTGGTCCAAGTGACAAGGGAGTGTTTGTCAGGGGTTGGCGAAGCGTTTAGTAGCGGTGTGTTGGTTAAGGTGGTTATCGTTGTACATACGGGGATGCTATTGATGGTTGGCTGGGTTGGTTGTGGGTGGGGGATTGGCACGAGTAAAAGGGAGTTAAAGTGAAATACATTCAGTTTAGTGTTTGTAGTGTTTTGGTGTCAGCTCTTTGCGGGTGGTTGGGGGAGGTGAGAGGTTAAGGTAGTGGTTGGCGGTTGTGTCTTGGTGGAACCCCAATCTACCACCACCCACTATCGTCACCAGCGACCACCAACCGCCAACCACTAATACCATAATGCGAAAAATAATTACGAATAAATAATTCGAGTTATGATACTTCGTAATAAAAACAAATGAGAGGATGCCGAGACTTGATACAGGTGAACACAAATTGTACAATCCTGGATATTGAAGCTTTAAATGTGTCTTTGCAAAAGTTAAGAAATGATAGTGTGGATAAAGGAGAGCAATTGAAATCTCAATTAGAAAATGGGTACCTTGGGCTCTTGAATTTTAAGAGGTCTGACTATCTTAAAAAAACCAGAAAGAATTAAAGTGGTTTATAAACCAGAATAATATTGAGCTATTTGGTCTATTTGGACATGGTGGTGGTGGTCGTTGAATGGTGGTTAAAGATGAGTTTTTTTTTTTTTTTTGGGGGTGGGGGGAGTGGGTAAAGGGAATCATTTTTTTAGTCAAACAAACAATAACAAAGGGATCAATCCATTTATTTCATTCCCTTACTCTTTTCTCAATACCTCAACCGAACAGCCAGAGACGAAGCAGAGCTTGGGCCGGCCGGACCATGGCCCAAGCAGGTTTTTGAAAAATTTCCTCTATAAAAAAAAATCCCTTGATTTCTTCTAATCTTTCTCGGTGATTCTTGCCCGCATATCAAAGCAAACACATCTTAAATTTTTAAACTATTTACCTAAAAGATAATTGCCATAGTTAAACAAACGACAATTTCCTATATTATTATTGGGTAAAAAATTAAACCAGTAATTACTACTCCACTTTTTTTTTTTTTTTTTTTTCTTTTTTTTTTTTCGGAAACGAAATTTAAATAAAAAGAAAGCAAAGAGTCATTGTGCAAAAAACCAGATCGTGATTTGTGAGTCTTCTTTGCCGATTTGATTGAATGTTGAGACCGCATAAATCAATTTCTACTTATTATTTCCTTTCGTTAAGCAAAATTACTCTATTGATATTGGATTACTATTGATTGAAACTTAACGTTAATTTGATGAATCTTTATTTGATTAATTGCAAATTCATTGTTTATGATTCACATTGCAAATTTGATGAGAAAATAATTAATTTTTGATGAATCACTTACTTGATAAATATATTACTCCAAGAACATTAATGCAGCCGAAAAGTGCATTAGATTGCTGCTAATCACTAGAATTTCTTACAATTTTATTAAGTTAGGAATTATGAGAGTTCAAAATAAAAAAAAAAAAAAAAAAAAAAAAAAGAGAGAGAGAGAGAGATCTATGATTGAAATTGTGAGTTTGTGCCGTAATGGAGTTGAAGTTTGCTTAAATTGCTTCGTTGGAGGGAGATCTGGGATGATGGGGTTAGTGAATTAGTGAGTACGTTATGGGCAGGTCTTTCCTAGGGATTAATGGTCCTTTAATGGCTTTTTATCTATTTACTCGTATTTAAAAAGTTTACTTACGTATTATCGTAGTATCGTCACCTAGTCATCTAGTTATAGGGGTAAATCCTACAACAATTGAGCTTTTCAAGAGAGAAAATGGAGAAACTTCGACAAATGGGGCTAACGAACCATCAAAAATACACATGGAGAAGAAGTAATACTTAATTATATAAAGCTTTCAGATGAAGTCAATTTTACAGTGACGTAGCAAAAATTTTAACTCTGGGTTCGTCCCATGTATATGAAGGATCAAGATTAAATAGAGGGAGAAGTGTGGACTAGAGGTCTGAGTAGGGGTGAGCAAAAACGGATATCCGATACGGTTTTAGAAACCGTACCGGATATCCGGTTTTTTAAATCTCCTTTTTTAGTATCCTTATCCGATACGGTTTTTCCGTATATACGGAAACCGTATATCCGGTTTTTCCGTATATCCGGAAACCGTATATCCGGTATCCGGTTTTCAGCCTCACTTATGTAATTTAATATTTTTTTTCTTTTATATGTGTGATTGTTAGTTTTTTTTAGCAATTTAAAAGTATTTTAAAAAGTTATAAGAGTAAATAACATATAAAGTTAATACTAATAAGGTTTAATCACCAAGATATTGGTTATTTTGTGATTTATGTATATATTTTAATATTTTATTCTAGAAAAAAGGCAACCGTATCGGATACCGTGCATCCGGTTTCATATTTTGCCGATCCTTATCCGATACGGTTTTTAAAGAACCGTATCGGATATCCGGAAATTCGTATCGGATATCCGGAAATTCGTATCGGATATCCGGAAATCCGTATAATTAAATTCGTATAACGTATCAGATACGTATAATAAACCCGTATCGTATAATTTTGCTCAGCCCTATTTGTGAGCAGGATGTGGTTCTGGTGGTAGGGTTGAGATGTTGCATTGAGTGGTCGTTTGTTTGGATGGTTGAGGAGATAAATTAATAAGTATAGTAAATAGACTTAACATTAGACTATCTTTATTAATTGAAGCAACCAATGAATCGAGTGCGGAAGGAGGGCCAAGTGAACCTTGCGCACCTTCTCCAGTAGTCCTTTCACCTTTGTCCTTATATGCCACGTGTCGACGTATGATTGCCCATGCTATTCTTTTGTTTTCACAAACATTTCCATCCGGTTTATTTGGAATTCAAAACAAAAAATTTACGGCACTGTTTTTATATTTTTCATGTGCTACAGCGAAAGATGACCCTCAGTCTAGGGCTGCTCACCGGTCCAAAACCGGACCGGACCGCAAAGACCCGCGGACCGGATAACCCCATATCCCAAACCCGGAGACCGGACCGGTTAGGTGGGAACCCGGACCGGACCGGACCGGACCGGAATCCTTTAGGTCCGATTTTTTCCGGGTTTGGACCGGACCGGTTCTATTTTTAAAGGCAATTTGTGGTGATTTTTTTGCTTGGACCGGACCGGAGACCGGTCACAGTATTTTGTGGACCCGGAGACCGGACCGGATTATATTCGGTCCAGACCGGACCGGACCGGCCGGTCCGGATCGGTCCGATTTACCGGTCCGGTCTACTTTATGTGCACCCCTAACCCTCACTATAATAATTTTATTAAGTTAGGAATTACGTGCTACATCGAAAAATTTACGACCCAGTTTATTTGGAATATTATTTATTTAATTTTATGTTATATATTCCCTTCTATTTATCATTTTCTTCCTTATTTACTAAACAGATTATTTTGGTTTTCTTCCCCTTTCTTATTTTGGAACTTTTACTCTTATTTTATTCATTTATCTCTCCTATCATCAAACTCCGCCCAACTCTTTATTCATTTTTTAATTTGTATGACCCATAATTTCTTATTTAACTCCTAATTATTCATTCCTCTCTCCTATCACCAACGCTCACCCAACTTTTTTACTCTTATTTTATTCCTCATCTTAATACCCATGCCCACAAACAATGGGAAGAAAAAGAAGAATAGGAGGGAGTATAAACCATCTTATATAAATTAACATAAAATCCGATAAATAATATAAAAAAATTCAATTATATACACTAAAATAAAATGTTAAGGCTTTATGGTAAATTGTGACCACTCTGGAAAAAAATTATTCATTTTCACTCTTAAAAAGCGGTCACTGTCTACCCTAAAGTGATCACAATTTAACAAAAAAAATAATCACATTTTTCTTGTCACACATACGATCATGGGCGGACCCAAGGGGGATCCCGGGGGCAAGTGTCACCCATGAAGTTTCAGGAAGAAATTCTTATAAGTATCTATAAGAGATATTAAGATACTATGGCATAGTTGGTAGAAGTTTGTAGTTTTGTCATGGGGTAAAGGGTTCAATTCTTGATAGCTTCATATATTAATATAGAGAGATTATTTTTACATATATTTAGAATTTAAAGTATTTTAGATAAAACATTATTTTTTGAAAAAAGATATCTTTAGGACCAAGTATTTTTTTCATTCTTTTACTTAATAATAACTAATTAGGAAAAAAAAAATTCAAAATATAAAAATGTTGACTTAGATGCGCTTAGTTAACACTTCAAAATAATTTCAGTGCCCCCGACATTAAATTTCTGGGTCCGCCACTGCATATGATGGTCGTATAGTAGAATTTGCGAATTTATAGAAGCCTATGTATCTAGCTTATTTGTTTATTTATCCATAATTGTCGATACAATTTCAGGATTTATCCAACTAAACCAGGAGGCAGGACCCTAGAGTTCATCTATAGCAGCAAACAAATGAAAACAAAGGGAGGTCTAACTGTAGGAACAGCTACAACTCACTATTTTTCAAGCAAAGAATTCAAGATTAAACAAGAAATGACTAAATGCTTCACTTGTAGCCCACAAGAAGTCATTTCAAGTGGAGACTATCTGCAGTCAACATATTGCCATCTTCTCCTCGGCCTTTTCTTTTCCAAAAATATCGAGTTCATTTCGTCTACATTTGTCTACAGCATTGTTCAAGCCTTCTCTACTTTGGAAGAATTATGGAAAGACCTTTGTGAAGACATTAAACAAGGCCGACTTAGCTCTAGAATAACGATACCAACAGTTAGAGAGTCCGTCCTTAAACATATATACCCAAAGCCGGGTTTGGCATCAAGGATTCGAGAAGTTTGTCTCGAGCTTGAAACTTTGGGTTGGGCAAAATTGATTCCTAAATTATGGCCAAATGCCAAGTATGTTCTCTCTATAATGACAGGCTCAATGCAACATTATACTAGGAAATTAAGGCATTATGCTGGGAATGTGCCGTTAATTAGCGCGCATTATGGGTCCACGGAGAGTTGGATTGGGGTAAACATCGATCCTACTTGCCCTCCAGAGGATGTCACCTATGCAGTTGTACCGACATTGTCGTACTTCGAGTTCATACCTGTATATACGCATAGAAAAAATGGAGATATGATTTCAGCCAGTGACGACTTTGCAGAAGATGATCCTGTTCCGCTTTCTAAAGTCAAGATCGGTCAGCAATATGAGATTGTGCTTACTACTTTCACTGGTAAGTTCTCCACATTCATATTTATCACTTGTACTCCGTAATACGATTAATACAACAATTTCAGGTATTTTACATACAATTAAACTTTATGGGAATGAAATGACATAACCAAAAATTTTATGGGAATGGGGTCATAATATTCTAAATGGGAACTATTGAGTCAAGATTAGTCACGTCTTGTATATTAAAAATTTAAAATCACTACAAATTTTAAAAAACTTATGGGGTCTTGAAACCTGCCTACGCTTTGCTCAACTGCACCACAGAATGTAGGACCTATAAAAATTTCTTGGGTAGTGATCAGTCTCAATTTCAAAAGAGAATCATTCATAATGATCAGTCTCAACTGCCAACGCTTTACCGTGCCGAAGCCATAAATTGAAACCAGCGAAGGTGAATAGGTATTGATTAGGAAAACTCGAAAAAAGTTGCAAAATTTGGACTAGAAACTTCGAAAATTCTGACCGCCAGCGGGGGCGAGCCCCCCTATTAACCCCCTAGATCCACCACTGGTTCACTACCGAAAGTGTCTTACCTTGTCTAATGGTTAAGAAGGTGATGTAGTGGACAATAGTTCTCCTATTCGAATCCTCTCGACGACCCCCATTATTGTACTTCCCTTGTAGCTCGTTTAACACTCCCTTTTCAGTAGCGTATTCTTTTACTAAATATATGCCCTACAACATGACATATGTGAGAACTGCTACCATAATAATTAAGCCGTACATTTTTGTATCACACTCCAGATTTGGTTGTTTGTTGTTTGTTATTTGTTATATAGTTCCAAATATTTGAACCTTCTAATGGCTACGTCGTTACATCTCCTATTATTATGATATACGGAGTACTTCCTTTCTCTAGATTGATAGTTATCATTTTTCATTGTTAGGTATATATTATCCCCGTGCAAATTCAAAGTAATAGATTTCTAAAGCAATACTATTATTAAAATGTTATATCTCGTATCTCCTTGATCTTTGTACCAAATTTAATTGATAACTATTGAGTGAGACGGAGGAAGTGCGTACATATTGGGTCACTCTAGAGAAAATTTGTTTCGACACTTTTGAGAGTCGTTTTCAGCATTGAGCCTGACCGTTTAGGAAACAATTAACGTGTATTATTGTTAGTTGGCTCACACCCATTATTTTCATAAATTGGCTCATACCCATGTTACTTTCATTATTGAATTGGGCTAATAACCATGTTGCTTTCATTCTAGTGAACCACTAATACTCTATCACTTCATGAAGCATTGTTACAACGACAATAAAAAAGTGGTAGTGAGTGGTATCGAGTTTTGGTACCACCCTTCATCTTTAATATACAGAGAAAATATGTGAGACGGTGTTGTTGTAACTCAATACCATCTGGTGACATCCTAATATTGTCATTGCTATAAACATGGCGGTACCATTTTGTCACATTCCATTTAAATTGTTCTATTTAACTTAGATGATTAAGCTAAATCAATTAGTCTCTCTTAACACAAATATATCCATCTTAAGCGTAACACAAGTCAAATAGAAATTAACCTAACTCGCTTCCAAATGCCTAATTTGAACTCTGTACATCTTATTACAGGGCTGTATAGGTACAGACTAGGAGATGTGGTGGAAGTATCTGGTTTCCATAAGGGAACTCCAAAGCTCACCTTTGTATGCAGGAGAAAGCTAATGCTTACAGTCAACATTGACAAGAACACAGAGAAGGACTTGCAGCTTGCGGTTGAAGCAGGGTCGCAACTACTGAGTCAGAAAAATCGTCGAGCTGAACTAGTCGATTTTATGAGCCATGCTGACGTCGAAAGCCAGCCGGGACACTATATTGTGTACTGGGAGATAAAGGGTGACGTGGACGAGACTGTACTGGCTGATTGTTGCAAGAAGATGGATGAGTCCTTTGTGGATCATGGATATGTGGTGTCTAGGAAGGCTAGCTCTATAGGACCCTTGGAGCTTAGGATTGTTGAGACAGGGACCTTCAAGAAAATTTTGGATTATTTTATAGGAAATGGAGCTGCGCTAAGCCAGTTTAAGACTCCTAGGTGTGTTAATAACAACAAGTTAATCAAGATTTTGAATGTATGTACCATTAAAAGGTTCCATAGTACTGCTTACTGTTGATTTATTGATGGGTAGTTAAGTAGTTTGGTCGAAACAAGCCCATCATGTAAACTGAATAAGGTTCGTTGGCCATGTTAGGTTTGTAAATACTGAACTTTTATTTGCGAATCTACTTAAAAATGTTTCCAGATAAATTAGTTGGGTTATTGTTTTCTTTTCAATCTATATATCTATCTATGCTAAACTATGCTAAATAATAAAACAGAAATTACCATAGATTATTTTCCCGCTCAACTCTTATGCTTACACAATACGCTTGACTTCTACATCCCGTACAACCAGGGCCGGCCTAAGGGGTGTTCAACCCGTGCAACTGCACAGGGCCCCCAAGTTTTAGGGGACCAGTAAAAGGCCCTATTAGTAATTTTAGGATATTATTAATATATCGCCCTATTTTAAAAGCAAATAGTCTTTGTCTCAGCGGTAGAATTCTTTCCTTCTTCTCTGAAGATCCTGTGTTCGACTCCTCTTTGGATCATGAAAAATATAATTGAACTTCCCATTATTTAAGGAAGGAAAATTTTATTTATCATATATAACTGTTAGACTTTTAGCTTTTTTTATAAAATTTATTCTCAACAATGTTTCCTTGATTAAGTTATTAACATGTGCCTTAGAAAATCCGTATTTGTAAATATAAAGTGTATTATTTTGAGGGCCTATTTTTTCAATTCGCACAGGACCCCCTAAATGTCAGGGACGGCCCTGCGTACAACAATAAATTTCCACATCTCAAAATTAGGCCGGTAGAACAATACAATAAAGTATCCGTAGCTCTCTAGATTTCCAATTTCCTAATATCCAACCATATTTTAACATGGAAATCACATCAACTTGATAAAAATTTACATCTATTGCAAAATATATTTCAATTTGAAATTGAAATATAAGATCGAAGGATCTTTATTTCATAGAATTTTCATTAGCTTCTTCATGGATTCTAGCTTTCACTTCTTGGAATCCATCGTTAAGTTGACATAAACGCTCATTCAAGTTATTATATTTATCAATCAATGATTTTAATGGCTTATGACTTCTTGGGCTATATCTTTTAATAAAGCCTTTTGAGTAGCGGTTAAGAGATTTTTCATCTCCTGTAACACCTTTGCTAACTCCCTTGATTGATTATCCTCAAGGTTGTCAGAGATTGATCTCACGATATTCGTGAAACTCTAGCATTTTCTTGGGAGCATATAATAATCAAGAAAATAATATATTAAAGCCTCTCTCACCTCGATTAACACATATTCAAATATCCTACATATTTCTTATGTAATTTACGAAAATATATAAATAACGCTTATTTAGATCATCTCTGCCATCTGCCACATTTTCTATGTATTCAGATTCTCCATGTGTGTTAACATATTCATCATTAGGAGTAGACCTAGAACGATGGTTGTCTAGGTTTCTTTCACGGATAATCTTTAATAAATCAATGCTAGACAAATCTTGTAAATGTGCATTCTCAGTGTTAGTGAAGTTTTGCTCTTTACCTTGATTGCCCGCTTTTGTCATTCTAGATCTTCATCTAGTTGAGTAGATTTCGCACTTCTCAATGAGACTTATAATCTCCCTTATACTAAAAGAATAAAAGGGATCAAAAAATTTCCCGCCAAAGTGCATTGCTCTATGATTGGTCCTCACATTATTATGTCATATTATTTCTATACCATAAATAAGAGATACCAATAATAATTTCAACATGCAAAACCACATTAATGAGTATTTTGATTTTGATTTTGATTTTGTTACATAGGTGTAATTGCATTAATAATATGGTATGATATGAGAAAAATATTTTGCACAATTTTTTTCATAATTTATTTTTTTCCGTCTTTTAATATAAAGATATTACAAGTTGATTATATTCTTTCACAAATTCTCTAATTTTATTTTATAATTAAGTCATTAATTAAAGTTATGTTTTTGGTAAATATGATAGCATAATAATACTATTTTTAATAATTAAGTAATAATTTATATAATCAGTTTCAGGTTATTAGTCAGTCTTTTTTCAGTGAAAATTATCAAATTTTCTCTCTTATACAGTTATACCGCTTAAGCATGTTACTAAACTATAATATTTAACATCTTTATGCATTGTTGTCTAAAAAGCCGTGTATTTACACGGGATCTACACTAGTGTTAGAATAACAAATTATATTAATTATATTCCCTCACTGTGCTCGCCAAAAAATTGTAGTGTGGAAACAAGAACAGTACTCTAAGGTACTCTGAGAGTCATAACTAATCTTCTACACTTTGTAATCTGCACTAAATGTGAAGGGCTCGAGTCATAGTTGTTGACTCTTGGTCAATGACGAGCGATAAATTACCTATGTAATTTAGTGTTAGGTATGAATAATCTGATTCTTATGATCTAAAAACAGGAATCTTCAAAGATTACTTATATATATCATGAAAAACCAATTACACAACAACGGAGCCTCCATAAAAGTACTTGTGGATACTTAATCAAAAATTAAGGGATAAATGTCAAATTACCATCATTGAAGGAAGGCTGCATCGTATGTACTAATCTACACTAAGATAAACTAAGATCTAAAGATACACTAAGTTTTTGTTTGAGGTGTGTGTGAGGTGTGTGTGTGTGTGTCTTTTCTTAACGGAGAATGATTTCTTATATAAGCACCCTCAACCGAATATTTTCTTTACATCTACTTCCTTAATGGGGAGCGGTTAAGTAATCGCTGATCATCCGCTGTTCTTCCTTCTAAACGATCACAACTCCTTCTGAACCGATGCTTGACTTCTGGGCCTTGCTTACTACTTATTCCCAAAATGTTTTACCGGACCCCTTATTTATTCTTTAGATAAAGCTCAACACCCTTGGGAGATGTTTGGTTCATCTAAGGAAAAGAGAATGAAATCAAGAAAGGGAAACAAGGGTCGATTAATTTATTCTTTAGATAATCTTAACAACCATCCATTATATCCTCCACCGCCAACCACCACTCTAAACAGCCAACAACCTCCACCCCTCACCATTAATAATCCCCGGTGGGGCCAAATTTCTACCGTCACCGATACTATTCGCCGTACATGATGTCGGTCGCGTCGTCAACAACCAAATCAAATAATATTTATAACTCAACAAACAACTCTAGCAAATAGTAAGTAGGGGTCGAACCCAAAGGACGATCAAGTTATGTTTTGTCTTAACAAAAAGAGTGCTTAAAATAGTAATAAGGGTGTCACAATTGATTGATTGGTAAGGTGAATAGAACTGTGATAATCCGTTTTCTACTCGGTCGAGCGGACAATACTCGGTTGAGTGGGTGAATTAGTATGATTAGCATTGCTACAACAATTTACAAATTCGTTGAGTTGCCTTGTTCGATTGTTTTGGCTGTCTTAATTTCTTTGGTTTTGAAAAAATTGTTAAGAGACTCATGTTTATTCCAAGTCTAGTTTATGCATATAAAATTTCGTAGCCTAGTTCCTTATGGTTTGTTCGAGGTGATTTATTTATGAACCTATCGCTGAAACGTTAGTGAATCTGATTTAGTTGTGGAAAATGCTTTGAAACCCTAATTTATATGTCGATTCTCATCGGTCTTTTTAAAAAATCATCTTTGTAGAGTATAGATGACAATAGGATTGGAATTACCGGAAAATGATGTTTTAAACTCGTTTTAAAACCCTTGGTAAGTTGGGAATATGAAAAAAATACGTCAGATAAGAGTTGTAGCTAATTCTCATGGGGTTCCAATCTAATTGACCTTGCATCAATTGGATTTTTCTGGAATTAGTTATGCATTTTATACTGATTCTGTCATATGCTAGAAAATCAGGAAAAGTCGAGTTTGTTTTTTAAGTTGAGATTCCTATTAAGTTATGATGAGTCTAGGTTATTTTCATGGTTAATTTATTGAGCATGTGGTAATTGTAAATAATTATGTTATGTAGGTGATAGATATGTGAAGGATCATAATTGATTGCTTGTGATCGGAGTATTGCTAAAAGCTAGGGCTGTTATACTCAGTTGATTGCGTAATTGGCATAAGATGTGATTGTGATGAATTTTTGGGATTATTATTATCTTTGTAATGGTGATTATTGTTGGTATTGTTGCAGGACCATTTTCGGGAGATGGTTCCAACCCCTTGTGGCTCCCTTCACAAGGGGGATGTGAACAATAATGATCTGGATTCTCTCGTTGCGATGACCGGGGCTTAGGTGGTATGGCCGCGGTCCCCACTGGCAGTGCGGATTACCTGTTGCAAAGGGTAGTATGGCAGGGCTACACAACTTGGTGTGTAGTCGGTTACTGGTTACGTTAGGAGTTCGGAGGATTGTTTGGTTATTTTTGAGTGATTAGTACGGTTTATGAGTATCATATGTTGGTTATTCAGTTGACTGACCCTGTTGTTGTTTTCAAAACTGTGGTGATCTATTCGGGGATGGGGAGAAGTTGGTTTAGCAGGTGTTGACATTGGATGTAGCTCGCGGGATGTGGACAAGGTATGAGTCGTCACTTTTGCTTAGCTAGCTTCCGCTGTCACATTTAGACTTCGTTATACTTACTTTTCTTTTGAAGTTGTAAAAGTTTTGGTTTGGCTTGAGACTTGTAAACTTTTAAACTTATTCACTTTTAATAGTGTTCTTTTATGGTCTATTTGATCTACTTACCTCGGGCAACCGAGATGGTAGCATTTCTATATGCTAAGGTGGTCCTTGGTAAGACACTTTGGTATATTGGGGTGTTACAAAGTGGTATCAGAGCGACGATCTTGGAACCTAAAACCAATGAACCAATGAACGTAGGGTGTCTAATTAAAATGAACCCGGGTAGAGGTTGTTTGGAGCTACCGCAAAGATTTGGGAGACGTCCTAAAATTGTACTAAGGCCCTTACAACTTCGAGCCGGTAACTACGGGGATGTGTTACGGGAATCGTTTGCATGTTGTGTATTGGTTGTTTGTATTTTGGCATGAGTATGGATGAGTTATCATGGGATGCGGTTGATGTGGAATCGGAAGGAGGTATTCTAACATGAGCATGAGTTGTATGATGGATGATTTTATATGATTTCATATGAGCATTGAAGTATTTGTTTTCCATATATTATTGAGTTTGAAACATGTGAATAGGCTGGATGATATTATGTTAGCCGGGGTATGTGTTGGGCGCTGTCGTTGTATAACTCGACCGAGTACGGGGTACTTGACCGAGCACCTCTGGCACTCGACCGTGTGAGGGTTTTGTTGATTTTGAGCCATATTCTGGAGTGTGGTCACTCGATCGAGTAAGGGGAGAACTCGATTGAGGAGTGTTAACTCGATTGAGTACTTGTGATGCTCGACCCAGTGTGTTTTATGCAGATTATAGATCAGCTTCTGGAGTATGTGAACTCGGTCGAGTAGCTAGAGTACTCGACCGAGTGGCGTGTACTCGACCGAGTATCTTATGGTACTCAGCCGAGTACCTCTTTGGGAAGATAATGTTTTATTTTGAGTTGTGGACCAGAATGTAATAATGCACGAGGTTCTTTGGTATATTAATGTTATGTTTAGTTTACATGTTGGTATGATAAAAGCTCACCTATTATGTTGGAGTAAGTGTCCTCAACAATAGTGCGATCACAACGATGATTTAAATATCATTGTTATAATCTCAATAAGAATACGTAAGGGATGAT
>VHZZ01003555.1:55326-67702 GCA_009801015.1 Silene noctiflora
TCATGAATAAGGTACGGGAATAGTGACATGAGTCGGGATTGCTTACTGGATTAGAGTACAAACGTTGAGATTGACCTTGTATCTTGACTCTACGGGAAGTCATAACGGGAGAGTTATATAGACGGTATTATCGTCATATAAGGTGAATCACGAGACATCATTAGTTGAAAGGGAGTGTGTTTAAACTAGAAACTTGCCAATTATGAATTCTATTAGGTGGATTATGAGAGTACTCGCGATATTGAGCAGTGAACTTTGGGACGAAGTTCTTTTTTAGGGGAAGTGAATGTAGTAATTGGGATTTAAAGAGGAAATAAGCATGATACTTGTATGAGAGTTAGAAAGTGTACACGGTAAGGGATGACAAGTGAGAGAGATGAGAACGACAGCGGCATGACAAAAGTAAGTGTTCGGGAAAAAAAAAAAGACTTGAGAGTCGGTAAGTAACGAGACGGGAAGAGACATGAGAGAGTGTTGAAAGGAGAGAGAGCGAGGCAAACTTCGGGAATAAAGTTCATTTTAAGGGGGGAATATTGTAATACCCGGATATTGTGGGACCGGTACAAGAACCTCGAGATGAGTGAGAGGACCACCGGACTTGATAAGAGACTACCCGGGAGTAAGTATAGACATACACTAGACCAAGTAGGACCTATACTAGACCTAGTGAGTCTATAGTGGACCGAGTAGAGTGTTCAGCGGATCGAGTGGCTGCTCGGCCGAGTGTGGCTGAACATGTACACGATAAAGCATATTTCAGGATCTTATCTTAAATCATTTTATCCTTCTTCCTCATCACTCCAAATCCTCTCCCTTTTCTCTAAAACCCTCACAAACACCTTTTTATGGGATTCAAGTTTGGATTAGAGGATTGTTCACCTTACCCTTCCTTCCTTCCTTTCACTTAGTAAGTTGAGACTACCCTCTTCTAGTTCTTATGAACCCTAACTTTTGGGGGTTTTGTTATGGGTGGTTAATTAGTAATTAATGAGTAATAATAAGAGGTTTTGTGTTGTATAATAGTGTAAGATGTATTGTGATAGTTGTTACATGGTTTGTATAGGATGAGACGGTTTCAAGAGATGGAATCGCGTCGAATTCGAGTTGCTTATGGAGTTGCTAAAAGGTAGGTTAACCCTACTCAGTTTTGATAATGTAAATGTGTGTTTGTATGCATATTGTCACTTAAATACCATGAAAGAAGTAGTATGGCATTCACCATGGTAATTGAGAATGGTAATGAGTCCCATTGTGTCAGAAATGCATTATAACACAATGTTGGTTTGTGACGACTCGAGTGTCGGAATAATTGAGGAATTGTTGCGTTCATGACAAGTTTGAGAAGTGAGTCTCATGAGAAGTCATATAATCGGTATTTTGTATTTCGTTATGCATTCGTGCGTTTGTTGTACATGTTGGTGATTATTGGAAGAGTGGTGGTGGTGACACTTGTTTTGAGGAGACGTAAAGCGGTTGGGAGACTGTCTTATGCTTGGGTCACCTCTTGGAGCTTCCCACATCAAGAGGGATGTGCATATTAATTATTTGAGTCATGGAGGGACACATGTGGTTGAGGCACGTCGTCTGGCAGGGGTCCGGTTATCGCCCGGGCTTGGTACCACGGGCGTGTCCCGAGTACCTTTTTACGGACTGCGGTTTGGCTGTTTGGTGGGCGGTGTTGCGGATCTGTCACCGGGTTGAGGGTGCCTTGGACGTGTTCTTGACATCGGTGAGTGGGTTGCGGAGTAATAGTAATTGAAGATTTGTTATTGTACATTCATATTGCAATTCATATTCATGTTTATTGTCTTGTGTGATTGTTTATATTATCAAAACTGACCGTGTGTGGCTATGTGTAAATAGTCACCTATTTCTAGGGTGCCCTGTATTGATCCATATGATATTTCCGATCATATGGGGAGCTGTTTGTTACAGGTTTGGTTTGGTATCACGCGAGAGATGGGACGAGTTCCGGACTTGGAGTCGAGTTACATAGATGGTAGATGATATAGTTGAGTTGTATAATGTAAAATTTACTTTGTCATTCATTTATTAATTATGTAATTTACTAAACTTGTTATTTATATAAGTATTTCTTATTCGTAATTCAGATTTCACTGACTCGGTAAACAGAGATGGCGACATCTTCTGATTACCTTGGCCGAGTAAGAAGGGGATGTTACACTTGTAGCATTCGGGATACGATTATTAAGGTGAGATGACATTATTTTGTAACTTGTGTACACGGAAGGGGGTGTTGAGTCCATGTGATTAACGGTTCTGTAATTCGGCAATGGCTGAGGTGGGTCTTAGACATGAAGTTATTCTTGTCCTCAGTACATGGAGGTGGGTCTTAGATAGGTGGGAGTGTGGATATCCGTAATGAATCAGGGCGTTACAATCAACCACCTCATTCGAGTAGCATGAATTCATAATTGCCCCCAAAATCTTATCACGTCTCAAAACATGATACTTTACATTCAATTTCATCGCACTTGTACTGGGAGCCATTGAAGGTGAAACGACCTAATGGTATGTTTGGGAACAAAAGAATTAGAACTGAATACCGGAATTTATACATTTCAAGCATTTAGAACCCATAGAATTTGGAATCGAACTCAATTTCTCATCAATTCCAACCTAATTAAAATGTGGGACAATCTAAGAGCATCTCCAATAGTTACCCAAAGGACTTGCTTGCAAATAAAAAAAATTTCAAGCTACTAGCTTAACCATTGGAGCACTCCATGTGGACTTGCTTAAATTGAGCTAGTGTAAGGACCAACACAATAAAACGAGAAAACAAAACCGTCTATATGATGATCTTCTACTAAGGTCATGTACATCGTGTTCCTGTAACAAGAACTGAGTCGTCTCAACTCTCAAGTATCGATGAGGCCAGTCAGGCCACGAATCTACCATTGAGCCAATATGAGTGACAAGCACAAGAAAATGTCAAGAAAATCTGCTGAAATTTCAATATGAAACACCCAAAGTGGAGCAGTATGTACATATCAAAATCAAACCACACTAAAAAGTACGGAACTTTTCGAAACATCAAGGTTTAAGGAGCAAACAGCCCCCATGTTTTGTCTAATATAACACTACAGCAAGCTCAAGCAAATAAACTTGGAACTTAGTATGATACAGAAAGGCCTCTTGTCACTGCAACCACCTCAGAGCCATTAACTCTGGGGCACATTACAAGCGACAATCGACGGCCTTTAGCCAAAGATGACTTGCCATCCTATAACAGGACCAAATGGTAGATAGAGAGTGTATCACGGTCACCACTACAAGGGAACTCCTCTGTCCAGTGGCGGAAAAGGTCATTAGGATGAATGCTAATTTCGAATAATTCCGAGATTAGAACCATCATACTAATGTTCCCTTTTCCTCTCTTTCTCTCCATCAAAGCTTGAAGAAGTCACAGCAGGCATCAGTTGCTGTGACCCAGGGGCCAGTGCCCGTGCCTGGCTTGCTCCCATCCATATTGCCGAGAGGGTGGAACGAGAAAGGCCGGGCCTGATTGAGACTGAAGCAATCAAAGTCTTGCGTGTAGTACATGCTCGAGACCTCAGAGGTCGAAGGGTTTGAGGTTTTGGTGTCTGAGACTTCTTTGGAAGAGTTTAAGTTTAGACTTTCTGACTGAAGGACTTCAGAAGCTGATGAATCTGAGGAATGGTAGAGCAGTTGATTAGGTGGCGTCTTCTTTAATTCCTGCTTGTTATTCAGATCGTCAAGGGCCTTGGTGTTCAGAAACCGTCCACCGACACCTCTTGGACGACGACATGCATGACGGTGCCTTGATTCATGGAGATAAGGCTGTTGATCACAAGAATGTAAGACATATATATGGTTGGTTAATAAATCGGATGCGAGTGAAAATTTAGTACTACAAAATACTCCGTCTCTTTCAGTTAACGAGCTTCATTTGACTTTTTCTCCTTGTTTAAAAAGTCAAATGGGGCTTATACAATGAGATCGAGGAAGTAATTCAGTGAGCAAAATGACCATCCAGCCACTAGATGCGACTCCTTGTTAGGGCTTCAACGAGTTGATAGCATATGGAAATTTGTAAAAGAGCAATCGATCAAGTGAAACTGGGATTTTAATTTTTAAGATCATTTTCATAATTGATGCAGCTTATCTGATTTGATTACACTCCAACAGTCAAACTGTTTAAACAAAGTCTACCAATACTCAGTACCTTTTCTCTAGATGATGACTTGTATTTGAGGCCTTCCTTTGCTCTCATTTTTCTACGACGCAAAATTCCATGATATTGTTTTGGGTTTACATAGATAGGGCCATCTTCAGTTGTTAAGCTGAATGGAAGCATGACGCGTCCCTGAATTACAAAAAAGGATAGTCATGAACATGATCTATGACATGTGATAACACAACTACACAAGCTAAAAATATATTCAAAAGAAGAAAGCAATTTCAGTGACACTTCAACTAAACATTATTATCATTTTTGTTATATAACAAATTTATAAGTTCTCAGCAGGATCCAACATCATGTGATGACACTAGTCTTGAACTTTATGCATGCAATAACACCCGGGCAATAAGATTGATGTATTTTGGCTCAAACCAAGCTAAGGCAATGCTACGGAAGGAATTCTCAAGGCAGAGTGAAGATGGATCCACTAAACACCGCAATGGCATGCCTTAGATGATCAATAGTACATCCAAGGCATATAACGATAATCCAAGAAAATGTCACAGTAGCATAGGCATGCCAAGGACATGTAAGAAGGTTAGAGCTTAGAACCCTCGTCAACTTGAACTCTCAAAATGAGCTCCCTGTTACCTCCACAGAAGCTGGCCAGTCCAATCATTAGGATAACTGGATAAGTGTTTTACTTCCCGTATCTTTGCATTTTAATTCATATATTTAGAATATAAATAGGAGGATAAGTTATATGTACTATCAATTTCAGATTTTGTTTACTACTCGTAGATATTAGGCAATTAAAAGAGTTATTGCCTATTGGATACCTGCATTTTGTACAAATAATGCCTCATGGTGGGCCTTTGTAACCCATGAAATCAGAATATAAAGTTATAAACTTTCAGTTTTCTCATATTGCTCTCTCTTTGGGAGCTGCAAAATTCTGGTAGTCTTTTTCGAATTCTGGTTGTGAATCCAAGGGCTGAACATGTATCTTTTTCTTACTATTACACATGCCAGAAACAATCAAAATGGCTACTGTTGATGTTCATCTTTCCTAAATAGAACGAGTTCCGAGCATTCCGACTTCATTCTATTAGTGCTCTTTACACCAGCAAATTTCTGTCGATACGTTTCAACCGCCTCTGCTCGCGTATCACAGCACAATCAATACATGACAAATAACAAAACCAGCCTGAAAAATGTTATACTATCCAACATGACTAGAGTGACATCCAATATATATGGGAGTGACAGCCAATATATATGGGAAATTGGAGGTAAATTTTATTAGATGATAGTGACTAAAATTGAAGCTTCGAAATTGCTAGATTTCCAGCTTGGCCGAAATAAATGTCACACTAGAATCCGATTAAAATAAAGTCAGGCTATATTCAATTAGCAAATATGTTTATATCGTAAAAACTCAAAATTGTGAAATCAACCCAATCAACAATATGAGTATATTTGCAGTGCACTGTAGATGGAGTTATGTCTCCAAAGATATGGACAGAGGCGCAAAAATAAAGAGGACACAAATAATCTCTTAACAGAACAATATTGCAAACTTCCAATTTTATCACCATAAGATTGCATTTGAGCATAATAATTTTGCAAAATGTTTGAGAACACAAGAAGTTTATGCTGGTCATTATGTACTCCTATGACTCCTATCATCCAAGTTCCGTGTTTGGACAAACTCTTGAATATTTGGTTGCATATCATCACAAAGTGTGCAGTTCATAAACATCACGAATTATAGAGACACGGCATCAAGCCATCAAAGATAAAGTTGTATCTCATAGTTTAGTAATGAACATGGTAAACTCAGACGATATTACATAACATTTACGGAGTACAAGAAATGACGTATTGAATAAACTATGGAGGGGTGACAAACCATTGGCTGAGTTCCATAAGCTGCCATTAAGCCACGACACTGGTCTCCAAGAAGATAATTTGAACAGACCTGAAAATACTAAGAAATATGAGCAAAGCCAAGTAGAAATTGCAACGCATACTAGTCATATACATAATCAGTATACACACACACTAACCGTTGGCTGACTGAGACCGAGCTCTACATACCCCTTCTGCTGGGATGGAGGATACTGCTGGAAAGTGTGTGTCTGATGATTATCCATGTTATTTACCTTGAAAGAGTTCTTGTTCTCACCTAAAAGCAAACAAAATTCTTACAGAGTTACTCAACAGTCAGACCTTTAGTTAAGAAGGTTAGACCTCAAGAGAATTATCTGCCTACAACGCAAAGGAAAGTCAGTGACAAATGCTGTCAAACATAGATCAACAGAAACCTTAGAAAAACATTGTAGGTATGAAAACACGGGGTTCAGAAACACTAATACTATCCGAAATCCTAGCCAAGATCTCTGGTCATCATGACACTTAAGGATAATAAAAGTTATTAGAAAGCCACCGCATCAAGCTCTAAGATTCGGAAGGTTACACGCTCAATAAAACTCGCTCACCTTTGGTTTTGCTATTGCAATATTGTGTGTTGATAAGAACTAGTTTACTTAAAGGAAGAGTACAATATTAACATTTTTCTCTTCTATCTTCTCCGGCATTTGAAGAGGCATTACAAGCTTCACCAATATGCATATTAAATCAATATTCCTAAATCAATCAACATAAGATGGATATTTTGTATTAAACTAATATTTAATAGCCAATGGAAGAACTTACTCTCTATTTTGACAAAGTGACATCTCTACAAATGGAAGCACTACTGACATAAAAAGGTCTTTAGTGAATGCTGCACTGCTGATTTTTAAGTAGTTTATCTAATAAGTGGGAACACTTTTCACAAACAACCAAATACCTAATCTGGACACCACCAAAATAGAACCTTTTTTGTGCAGATTAGAAGCCAACACAACCCTCTTAATCTTTGCATAAATTTACTAAACTGATTAGTTTTGTGTAATACAACATGAAATGCACCATTGTACGCATAAAATGGTCTCAAACATTTTTTTGTCAAAGGCTCAAAGCTATAGAAATCACCTGCTGAAAAAGCAGCTCCGAAAACCAACTCTTTCTCATTCTCGGAAACTTGATCCATATTGTGAGGAGATTTATGAAAAATGTCAGACTTTTGGTGCTCCTGAACCCAATTGAATTGGTTGATATTAGCCGAATTCACATGCTCATCTTGTGAGCCAGCAGAAACCCACCACGGCATAGTCGCAAACGACGGAACTTGCCCATTATTGATTGTACCCTTATGCATCCCTAATTTTCTCACTAATACTATTCCCTAGATTCAACCTATTCACCTGAATAGAATTCAAATTATGAGCAAATTGCCACATTTATAAAAAATTCAATGATTCAAATAGCCTTTCAAATACAGCAACTTAATTTCACCTCTTAAAATTATGAATTACCCTAAAATTCAAAGAACCAAGTAACAAATCATTCAGAAGTTCAAAATCATTCCTCCAAAGTCCAAATCATTCACCCACATGTAAGATTACTTAATTAAACTTGATGAAAATCTGATATTTTCACTGAAATTGAAATAGATCTTTACAGTATTGAAAATGGTGGAATAACATATTTTTTTTTTTTGAAAATAATAATAATACAATAAAGGAGCCAACCACTATCTACAGCATAAAAAAAAAAAGCAATTAATGATCAAAGATTAGGTAACAATTAAGATTCAATTGATTGAAACAAAAACCACCACCAAAATCTACACCACCCAGATGAACAATAACATGAAAATAACACAATACAATCCTAAAAACAGAAATTCATACAATACCCACATACAAAAATGATACAAATTCATGAAAGATCACATCTTTTTCCCCATTTGAGCACAAAAACAAAAACATGATTACTGTAAACCCCACAAAAATAGAGCACACCAATAAAAATAGGATAGACATGACCATTCCACCAACCCAATAAAAAGAGCAAGTAAGAGACAGTAGTAGAGTAGAAGAAGAGAGTAAAGGAGACCGTTAAACAAATTTAAAACAGTTATTCTTAGGTAGAGCTAGCGATTTTGTGTAAAACGGATCCATTAATACAAATATGATGACGGGATTATTTGAAAACTTAGTTACCTAATAAACATCCACTATTTGGGTAAGGTTGTCTTATACAATAATTTTTACAATGAAAAAGTGTTAAAAAGAATAATACTTGCTATACAAGGTTGGAGAAAGAGTGGAAAAACATATACTTGTAAAAAAAATCTAGTCTCAAGGGAGGAGACAACATAAGAAGAGATAGAGATTGAAAGACAGAAAAACGAAGAGAAAGAGTGAGATGTTTTTGTTGTTTTAATACGCCACACTTTTTGTAGGGACTCTTTTTGGATGCAATCAACCAATAGAATCTTGTTTTCATGCATGTATTTTATTCCACGTCTTCTACTTTCTTTCTATATAATATTACTCTCCTATATGCTTCTATACACTCCGTACTTTTATACTTAACTGAGGCTGCTACACATATTACTCGTTAGTTTGTACAATATGTCTTCACGGTCATAAACCTGTGAAGTCTCACAATCTCTCTCCTACTTGATTTTTCATTTGCTCTCCCACCTGCATCATGTGAGAAGTCACAAGCTTGTGGCGAAAAATGTCCATTATAAACGAGAATTCGTGTAGTTTGTATGCTAAATAAATTTGGATTGAAAATATTTCGAAAAATTCAGGTACTATCTTGAAATTTATCACTTTGCACAAAATAACTATTTTTTTGCACCAGAAATTTTTGTTGAACATAACTCGCATTTATGTGTTCATCAGAAAATGATAATTCTTTTTTTTTTTCAAACAGCACATTTTTACGAGAGCTGTGATTTGAAAAAAAAAAATTGTTGCATTCGGAACCTGTACCTCAAAATTCTTGTATATCAGAGTTTTTTCGGTTGATTAAACATGAGTGGTCATATCTCTTACCGGAGGCGGACGTAGGAATTTGGTCATGGCCGGGGAGGCACAATTTTTTTTAAATTGTGATTCTAGTATTACTTTGCGCTTATTTATGTAGTTGTACTCTTTTATCGACATGCGCATGATTAAATATCGTAAAGACTATGTAAATTTTATTAAAATATTGAAAATAAATATAAATTTTACATCGATAAAAATAGACAAAGAAAAAAAGTGCAAATAAAATTACCCCGTTAATTCATCTATGCAAAGGGATAAAAATACTCCTATTTATAAAGCTAATAAAGACCAAATAGTAAAATCAGGTTGCTTGCTAAAAAGCGCTCTACCCTTAGGGCATCCACAATAGGTGAACTCATTTTGAGATTTGTCAAATGTCAAATCATCGAAAACACAAACCTTTTTACAACAAACCTCTTACCAACAATAAACAAACTTCTTTAAGGTTTATACAAGGGACCCACCCTCTCTCTTACATCTCTCCACAAACCGGTATACTGCATAATAACTCTTCTTAACTACAAACCTCAACACCTATCTCTAGCAATAGGGGATTTGTAGGCAAACCTCAAAAATAGAGGACATGTCATCTTACAAACTTTTGACAAACCTCCTATTACTAGTGTCCTTACTGCACTAGTATCATTACATTGCATACAAATGGAACCAACCAGTGCATATATAGCTGAACTTTTGGGGTCATGAAAGGCCACTTTATTCCCTCCCTTACCCTCACCCAAATCCGCCCATGTCTCTTACTCACTAATTCCAAACTCGTCAGTATTTCTTTTAATCGTAGTTTTGGTAAAGACGAGTTGTCTGAGAAAAAGAATAGTATTTTTTGAACTCGTAAATACGAGTTTTGATCAATTAAAGTTTTCCGATGCAAAACATGGGTACTTCTTTTAAAGTGTCAAACCTCATGGATACCACGTAATTCCCAAAGGTTTTAAGTTAGGATCTTTCATTATTATTTTTCTATTATCGAAGATGTTTTAATCTAGTATTATTGGAAAGTATATTCGATGTTAGGTCTCAAATCACATCACCCTCAATATTTAATACCCTTGTGATTCATTTGACATTTAAAAAAATTCTTAGTGGCATGTATATTAACTATTTTATTACTACCTTTGTCCCGTTGATTTGTTTACCTTTTTCATTTTTTATAATAAATATTTTAGTTAAAAGTAAATAATTAATTGAGCCGGAGGGAATAGTAAGGCGACCAAATACCTATGAGTGTTGGCTTGGATAGCATTTTGTAATATTGGGTATTTTGTATTAGGATAGGTTAGACACTTAGTTTACTAAATATAAATAGGTAATTTGGTTCGGTTTACCTAAAATAGAAAGGAGTTGTTTAGAATAAAAGAGAGAATAATAATAAAAATAGAAGTAGTAGTAGTATTAATAGTACTAGTAGTAGTGAGGTGAACTATAATGAAGTCGTATTTTTTTTTTTTTGCAATAGCATCTAATTTGTATTTATCTTGTATTGTACTTTTAGGATGTTAGTAAAAGTTCAATTTTTAGAATCTTTACGGGCCTATTGATAAACAAGGTTGAATCAATCATGTTGTTAATGAATAATGATACATAAGAGTTTATATAACAATGTAATGGATCTATTAAATGAGTTTAAAAAGATTCAACCGTAGTATCATGGAATTTTTCTTTCCTTTGTCGCAATTATTAAGCCATATTTTTTTTTTTACTTAATTTTAGCTTATTTTAATTTAATTCAACTCTATTCAGTTTGGTTCAGTTTATCTCTTCACAAAATTAATCCTTACTTCAATTTATTCAGTTTAGCCCCGTTTTAAAATTAATTCAATTCAGCTTTTTTCAGCCGAATATGTAGACAAGGGAAGCCATAATGCTTACTAATATTTGAAAAAGTATAGTGGCGTTATTATTTCCCTTTAGACAATAACAAATTCTTATCATATCTCTTCACATAGAATAATATTTGATACGTTTTTACCTTAATCGAATATAATCGTTTTAAAGAAGATGAATTTGCAAACAAATTATGCAAAATGCAAGAAGAAAAAGTGGAGATGGTGCCATGAATGGAAAGACGAGGTGGCGACAAAGAAAGGTCCACCAAAGTGGGGGAGAAAGGTGGGCGAATGTGTGTAAATAGCATCATCCAACGATACCCAACAAACTACTACCAATAATGGATGACCTCACATCACTTATTTGTTTTTATTTTAGGAAGCTCTTCTCATCTTTCTAAAACTAGTCTTCATTTCTTTATTTGTTTTTACTTTGGACATTGTGTACCCTTTAGATATTACTCCTACCAACAATAATTTTTCACTCACTAGTACTACTCTTTCAGATTTTTATGCATTTTTCTTTTTACTAATTTAGTACACTATTACCCTGTTTTCTTTTCAATCTCGTGATTATGATTATTGATTTTAGTTACCTTCAAAGCATAGAGAAGGATTCACCGCTAGGATAAAATTTTATCAATTAGTCTCCCTTGTGATATACACTATCCGTCACAAGAATCCGTCATAAGAGAGGGACGGATCGAATATCTACCATATTATGTTAATATGGGTATAAGTGGACCATTTTGTGTATTAATATATTAAAAACTGATTTGACAATACATATGATAAAAAAAATAGAAAAAATGGGGGATTTTCCCATGCAAACACATGCTTGTTTAGTAAGGTGACTTCTTTACTCTTCTTCTTATAATGATAACAAAATTGTATAAACATGGTTACGTATTAGTATGTGTTATAATGTTACCAGTTTAGTTGAAAATGTAACCATGTTGAAGAGTCTTAAAATGAGAACATATATGAACTCAGATAGTCACAATGCAAAGAAGGTGATTTGTGTGAAAATGATAGCATCTTAGTCTGAAACTAGTTTTTTTTACTCGTGAAAATCACGGGTGCGTTTGAGATTAATTGTATAAATCCACGCATAAACGTAACCTCATTGGTGTGGAACATGTTGACATCTTTGTACTTTGTATTGCATCTTACTATCCAATTTCACATGAATTAAGATATTATAGGAGTAACCGAAAAAGTTTATGTAGTAATGTATTAATGTACTTAAAACTTTTTAAATGAAAATTGAGAATCGGGATAAAAAATTAACCATGTCAATTGAATAGTCGATACGTTCGTAATTTGTTTAGTTTCAACATTGACCAATGTTTTCTTACATAAAAATAGTTCGAAACATTGTGGTTTGTGTTAAGAATTATAGTGTCACAATT
>VHZZ01003557.1:30609-43159 GCA_009801015.1 Silene noctiflora
CTTTTGAACACTTGTTATTCGTGGGATGTGTTTTCCCCAACGATTATTATGTTTTGGTTTTGTAAATCTATCTACTTTTCATACATTATTCCCGCTTGCTAGTTATGGTATTGATTCTCCATTATTAGACTTCAAAAGTTTTAAAAATATCGTATTTTCCTCTGCATATCATATCGTTTATGTTATCGTTTGGTGTCCTAAATAGCGGGGTCACAAATACAACTACTAAGACAACCATACATCACACACACCACATTTTCATGTTACCTTTATACTAATCTACACCTAAATCACGCACCTAAATCGCAACCAGCACACAAACACATACACAGTTTCTAACTCAACATCCCACCCCGAGGTTACTGGCTTAAGCATATCGGGGTCGGGAATCTGGAATGAGGGCGCCTTCTCACCCAAAATCAAACATAAGGGGCTCCCAACATACATACACCAGGTTCATTTTAATTGACACCCTACGTTCATTAGATTCATTGGTTACACGTTCCAAAATCGTAACTCTGATACCACTTTGTAACACCCCTACTTGCCTAGGAGCCTTACTAGGCATTCCTTGATAATTAAGGGCGCTACCATCTCGGTTGCCTGAGATAAGTATATAAAATATACCATCAAAGAACATTTAATAAATCATTTACAACTTACAGCGAAACAAAAGATAACAACTCAACTATACAAAGATAAGAAAGTACAACTGGTGACACTACTATCGCCTCTTGATCGACTCTATGTCATGCGACCTTTCTAACCCCGTAGCTACACCAAGACAACATCCATACTAAACCTGAAAGTCACACTGCTCACCATCCCCGAATGGATCACCACAGTTTGAAAACAATAAAAGGGGTAAGTCAACTGAATAATCAATACAAGATATACGTAATCATAAAAGATAAGCAACAGTAATAAAACAATCCTCCAACTCCAACTATAACCAGTAACCGACTACACACCGAGGTGTGTAGGCTTGCCAGACTATCCATCGCAACAAGTAATCCACACCGCTAGCGGGGAAAAAAGCCACACCACCAAATACCCGCTCATCGCAACGAGTGAACCCAGATCATTAATGTGCAGATCCCCCTTGTGACGGGAGCCATAAAAGGCGAACATGGGATTAGAACCATCTCCCGAACATGGCTCCACAACAACATCCAATAACCAAAGACAATCATCTCAAACATAATAACAACAACAGTAAACCGTCTTAAACACATCTTATATCAATTACGCAACCAACTGAGTAGGGAAACCCTACCTCTAGCGATTCTCAAGCAAGAACCGAACACCACACACATGCACACAGAAGACCGTCATCAACACCTACAACAACAACGATATGACCTTATCACAAACGACCATAACCCTAACCAAACCCATAGATGGTGACGATGACTTACCTTACTCGATAGACTGATGACTAGACCATATCCGACTCACACCTCCGCTTCCATAGTGGTCTCCAAGGTGAAGGTTCAACATGTGGGAGGGTAGAAGGAGGAAGAGAGAGAAGTTGTTTTGATTTTAGGTTTTACGAAAAAAAAAAATGAAAATGATTTTGGGACACGACTTTCGCGTAACATTATACTACGCTGACGACGACGCACTCGGTCGAGTACTGGCATACTCGACCGAGTACACCGCACTCGGTCGAGTGTCACCAACACTCAACCGAGTGACCCTTACTAGGTCGAGTACCTTGGTCTCAAATACGATATAACTCCAAGTCCGCCCTTACCACAAAGTCTAGCGAGGTCAAAGGTACCTCAGGTCTGTCAATGGGTCCCCCAATAGGGCGGGTATTACAATTATACTTTATAGTTTATCAATGTTCAAAGTTTCAAACCATACCAAAGCTGGTGTGAGTGGTAAGAACTCTCATCTCTAAAACAAGTTGTCAAAGGTTCGGTTCTGAACTCTTGCGAATGAAAAAGCCAAATTTGGGAGGGGTTAACCCGCTAAATTGCCTTAGTACCCCAAGGAGATTGCCCAACTGTCGGTAAGGGATATTCCTGGTCAACAACAACAACAAAAAAGTTTTGAACCATCAACATCCAAAAAGGTTTATGCGAGGAATCGAATTAGATAAAGACTAATTTGCCTAGGTTTTAAAACCGAATTGTTTTGATAAAGCTTGAACGTGCGGCGTTTAAAGTGATTATTTTTGTTGAATCATATTTTATGGGTATATTTGGTTGTATACATTTTTCTATAATATGTCAAGAGAATTTTGATAAATGTATGGAATTAATGGAACAAATGAAACAGATAATAATATACCTTAAACACAACGAAACGAAAAACAACATGTATATCTCTACGCAATCACGCTCAAAGTAGCCTCCGTCTACATTCAATAATTAGGACATATTTTCCAATTTTTTCTAAACTGAAAGTGGGCTCTACTAAAAAAAAAGTAGAAAAAGTTATGAAAGACGATCTTATAATAAGTTAGTTGAAAACTATTAAAGAGTGAAATGATATATATGATTCACGAATAAAGTTGATCAATATAAATTTTAAAGTGGTTGCTTAAATGCTATAATATGATTCACTAATAAAGTTGGTCAGTAGAAACGATATAATGCTTACTTAAAACATCAACATACCCATACAACGAAGTTTTTAATTACACGAGAACTACTTCAATCGGAGCTTTACAACTCAAAATAGTACTTAAATCGTCTAAGTCCGTGACAAACTATTTTGAATCAATTGCGAAATATGGCAACATCATGACAAGACTTTATATTACCATGAAGTTTGAGTTTTTTTTATAGAAAAAGAGATAGAACGACTGATTGTATGACGAACTTTACACAGATTATTATTTTATTAAAATGTGAAATGACCCTAACTATTTGATCCTGAGATTATATTTGCCTATGAGATAGACCACACTTGTTAGCCCATTGTTAAGCTTTTCATGAGAGTCAACGGTGAATATCTCGATTTACATACTTAAAAAACGGAGTAATTCATTTTCTTCAAAAAAAATAAAAAGAAAAAAGTGTCAAGGAGCTCAAATGACATGGTTGCACACGAAGCCATCCACGTTACCCACCTAGATTCTCATACTCTCCTTGTGTGTTATGTCAATGTGTCATAACTCATAATAAAAGCCCCTATTTCTTCACCAAACCTCTCTGTGTTCTTCCATACACTGGAATTAAAATGGGTCAGGCATTTCGTCGAGCAGCTGGTAGACTACGGACTACAAGCATTGATACATCTTCATCGTCAACCATTTCTCGATCTAAAAACTCGTTTGATCAAACACCGCCTGCTGTTCCTTCTCATACTAGTGTTCATATTCAACCCAAGGACTCTACCTTAGGTTTGTTTTCTTCACATATTTTCTCTTCAATCTACGCTTTTCTTCTTTTCTTTTTTGTAATTTAAATGTATGAATTGAGTTTTGGGTTTTTAGAAATGTGCGATTTTGATGCTTACCCATGTTCATTTTTTATGTAACTTCTGCCGATATTTATGATATTAGTATGGTTCTCGACGCTATTTTCATCTTGGAACTTTCGGAACTAGTCTCTTTGTGTTGCTAGTACAAGGGTCTGTCTGCGTACATCCGACCCTCATTACCCTACAATTTGTAGGAGCCCTTGAGGCACTGGGGCTATATTGTTGTTGTTGCCGTTGCTTGTATGATTTTAGTTGGCACCCATTTGAATTTGTAATCCGAAAGCTGCTTGGATACATGTGAATCTATTGGTTATACTTGAGAGCTCGAGGAACCTCACTGAGGTTAATCAAACCAAAAGTCTGTGTCCAATCAATGTTTTAATGCCTTGATGATAAGTCCTCTTATTTGGCTCTCTTCTAACTACTTCTAATAGTGCCTACATTGGGACCTCGAGAAGTCGTTGGTATTAAAATTAAGTTATCACGATAACTATGGTTGGCCGCCTACTAATCTCGCCATATGCGGCTAATATCGCCTCAAATGTGGTTGTTGTAGGTAAATGTTTCTATAGTGGTTGTTTCAGCTAAGTTGTTTTGTGACGTTTGTAACTGTAGAAGGTAATTCAGAAGGCCATGCTCAAATATTGGAACAAAAAGATCCAAATGATGGCAGAGATTCAGACTATGAAGCTATGCTCGGTCAAATGGTAGGGAGAATCTCTACGAAGCCTGGGGGAAAGCTTGAAATGGGTGAGGTTAGTGCTCATACTGCTATTTTTTCCTTGGTCATTGAGTCCTTGCTCTGTACACTAAGACTTTGCTTAAATGGGGGCTAATTGAATCTCACTTCAACAACTCAAGTAGCCTACGAATCACTAAACAATTTGTGAGAAGATCAGCAGAGTCTCGTGACTCGTTTGTGTGTCTGTATGCCTGAATTTGTGCATCAGTTAGTTCGAGTGCCTGTTGAATTTGGCCAAATTAGTGAAAATTAGGTAGAGAAAAAAGTTGGGGAACTTACCTGTTTGGTTTGAACCAAATGCTATGCTTAGAGGCTTCAATCTTCCAAGTTATGGAATTACTAAGTTTTGAGATGAAAAATTACGCAATATTCATTTAGGTAAGAAATTTAGGCTGTTTTTCAGAACTGCAGGTGATATATTTTACTTCTATTATATTACGGAGTGTACTTAGTTAACTTTTGAGGGGTTTGTAATAGAATTAGGATATGCTGATTTCCTATAATTTATTTATTTCTGTAGCTATTATTCTAAATTTGAATTTTTAAAAACTCAAGCGCACTTATTTTAGAAATTCATGTTTTATGTTTACTGTAGTATTCTCAGCGTATTACACAATCTATTAAGATCAAGACTTATATTCCTGTTACCTATACAAATCGAGCATATGTTAACCCCAACTTAGATTTAATGTGTTATGAACGGTGATTCTTAAAGCCTTGGTAGCATATGAAATATTAGCAAAAGAATTCAATGCTTTGGACTTTATGTTTTATTCTTTTTAATTGACAAGGCTGTTTATCGGGAATTGTTAATCTCTAAAAAAGCTGAGATGTCTACATGACATAATCTGATAATCTAGTAGACTAGCATGAGTGTCCTCATTATGTTAATCTGCTTTGTTTGTGAGAAGGCTATTCCTAAAGCAAATTGTGGAATGTACACAATACCCTTCTTTATGCTTGACATCTTTTGTTAGCTTGTTTATATTGTCACTTTGTCTACATATTGGTTTCCTACTATTGCTCGGAATTTGGAGATACTGAAACTGGGTTAAAATATCTCAGGATTTCCACTAAAATTAAGCTGGTTGTGAGGGAGTAAATTTGATTTTTGTACGTTATACCCAGAAAGAGACATTGGTCAAGGCAAAACGCTACTGTCTGATAAGCTTGCTCACTGATTGTGGTAGTGGTGCATTTGGAGGAGCGTTGTAGAATTAAATGGTGAATTTAAGAAAGCAAATGATAAGCTTGGGGTTTAAGATTGAGTGATGACAAGACGAGGCTTTGGGTGCATTGGAGATAAACATAGTTGCTAATTTGCTATATGTCCACTTGTCCAGTGCATATTTTTCTGGTTCACCAAAAACAGACTGAAAGATATTTAACGAGGAGATATTTCACAAGGATAGAAACAGGATTCCCCTTGTCAACATTTCGTTCAGTTTAGTTCTTAATTTTGTCAATATAATGTGGAATGAAGTAGCATACATTGATGGCATTGACAATTGGGCAGTTTTCATGTTCTTCTAGGTAGAGAGTATATGTATGTTAGGAAAAAGAGATTCAAGAAGAAAAAGAAAAGTAGAGTATGAGGACAATTGAAACATTTTAGATAAATCTACAATTTCTCTTTTTAAGTCACAAATGCTAGTTGTTTGTTCATTCATTTTCTTCTTCAACTCTTGTATAGCATCATGAAATTGTGCAGCTTCCTCTCCAGCCAAATCATTCATGTCTTCATTTTTTGGTTTGCATCATTGAAAGCATTCACATTCATCACATTTGTAGTACAATCTTGATGGGTTTGCTGCCAAAGGTCCAGATGACCTTATGTTGAATCTCTTCTTGCATTTAGGGAATTTTTTGTTATCTATTTGCACCCCTTTTGAATTAGATGATTGCATTATTATAGTAGGAATGTGTTTTTGCTCTCAATTTTAACATCAACTCTCTTTATATGCAATAACTCCAGTCCAATGGCTACTTTTCTAGCTGTTACAGGTCCTTTTTGGTAACAGGGGTATTTAGTGCACAATTTGAAAAACTCAGGGGTATTTGGTGCACAAATCTCAAACTTCAGGGGGTATTTGGTGAAAGTCATATTAGTTAGTTGTAGTTAGTTGTAGTTAGTTGCAGATTTGAGTTTGTTGGATATATTCTAAGGTTGTTGGGCTATAACTAACTTTCCCCCCAAAATAGGTCAACAAGTCAATAAACCTGCTGCCGTTTAATATTTAACAGCGTTAGTGGAAAAGGGCAGATGGTGCACTAAAATGAAAATTCAGGGGTACCATGTGCACGTTCTTAAAAGCAGGGGTACCACATGAATTAAGCCAAACCTCGGGGGCACCACATGAATTATTCTGATTATTAATGATGGACATAAACATAAGAGTACATTTCCGGCCAATAAGTCAAGACAAACTCACTCCAAGATTTAAGCTGCATGTGATAAAGGTAAATCGAAGAGGGAAGCGAACCAGCTCATTTACACACAGCCCATCAACACTATTTTCTGAAACGTGGCATGATCATTTGTTGAAGAGGAGAGGGAACAAAAGGTGTCAAATTTGTTGTCAATTTGTTTTTGGTCCCGAGTGAATTTTGAGCAAATTAATTTGGGTTGTGTTTTTTCACATACGTTTTTTTTTATGATTTTACCTTTATTATTTTCTTCTCACTCCCTCCCTCAAAACCAACTACCTACGTCTTTTCTACGGCCTACCCAACCCACCGTCCCACCCTCCCTGCTCTAGCATATTTGGTTGCACCCCGGCTCCATGTAACCAAGATAGCCTTACAGGGCACGAACCCAAAGACAAAATGAAAGACAAATAAACAGACAAAAGATGAAGTACAAATCATTACACCAAAATGTAAACAAACGATTTTTTCCTAAAAGGAGCCAGATAAGTACATGATCGTGGGACAAATAAACATATATACAGGTAAGGGGAAAAGTGGAGAGCGACTAATGAGGACTGGCCATTCAGGGGAAAACGTCACTGGTTAGGCTGCAAGATAGCGGATCCAGGCTGTCTGGATTAAGCATTAGGACATCGCAAACCTCTGAAACTGTTTTGAAATCAATGTCTTAGAAGGACAGCAAAAACCTAGTGATGCATGAGGCAAAAAACAGAAATAGCAATAAGAGGAGTATGTTGAGATTGGTTTAACAGGAGGATGAATACTTGTACTGTGACATTGATACTTATAAAAAAAAAATTAACAATAATTAAAAAAGGAAACATTGATGAAAAGAAACTTTAATCAATTTTGTTTATCCTTTATGTCCGCTAATGAAAACATTGTGCTGCAGGCATATGTGGTTAGGAAGTCAAATCGGGCCATGCCTAGACTGCGTAATACAACTCCCGATACTGGACGTTACGAGGAACAGCCTGTTGCTGCCGGAACTTTGAATGTAGCTCAACTCCGCCACATATTGCTTCTGCACCAGGGGAAGGCTGAAGGATATGAGGGAAATGTAGGTCCCAAAGAGATAGCCGAGAGGTTTCGGTTGGATCCCACGCAGGTTGAAAGAATTTTTGACTTTGTATCGATGCCAGCAGAGGATAATACCAGGCAAAAGAAACATGATGTTGACGACTAATTTTGTATATTTTCCGACTTTGATTGTTGTAATTTGACCAGTGTTCTTTATTTTGGTGGAAATATGAACTAATTAAATGCCAATGCAGCTAAAGAGCATTGTGAATCATTCCTGTATCCAAATTTTGTTCAAGACTTGATGTTTTACATAGGTTGCATTGGTAGCCTGACAAGAATAAATGAGACGGTATGTAAACAATTATTTTGTTTTCTGCAAGTAGTAGTCATCTATGCTCTTGATATGAACATCTTGTTTTATCCTCGAAATCAGGGTCTCCATTGTGATTTGTGAATAGCAGTGATAACTTATTATTGTTGTTGGGTGCGTCATTCCATGGGTAGGGGATTGAACCCTTATCCTTAGCGGCTCCTTGTTAAAGGGCAAGGTGAGTAATGAGTAATGACCATGTCACAGCCACTTGGTTCGGATATGACTAATTGGCTATATTTTCGGCTGAACTACCCACCTTTTGTTCTTTTCTTCTAGTGGATAACCTGGCTTATGGTGAAGGGATGAGGGGAGCAACCACAAACTTATTTGATTAAAATTGTTGGAGTCCAGTTTTGCCAAAAAAAGTGGTACAAAATTATGCAAAGACGTTATTTGTTTTTGTTGTTAAGTAGGTTATCTTCTTGGAATCGAATTCGAGTTTCCAAACCTTCCAGTTTGATTCATCTTGTTATATAAACACATGCATGATACATCTAAACACCCCACCATAAAAACCTTGGAGATTAATAAGTGATTAACTAATCCTGAAAGAAAAATAATGGAGCGTCGAAATTTAAAGCTTGGCATCATTTCAGCAGAGGATCTCAGCAAAGTCGGATTTCAATCAAAGATGCAACACTACGTGGTGGTTACATTCTACGAAAATTATATTCCCTCACGCAACACCATCTACCAAACAACTCCCGTCGACAAAACCGGCAACAAAAACTCAAGATGGAATTTTCGGGTAAAATACACCCTAAACGAATAAAAAGACATTTCTAAAATAGAAAGGCAAACAAATAATAAGAATTTCAAAAATAAAATAGGCAAACAAATGAGCAGGACGAAGAGAGTAATACTCATATCTTACATATTAGTTGAACTTTAGGTTAGTCTTATTCTCACGTCTAATATTAATATACTTCCAATAGAACTTTAAAAGCCCTTTTTCCTAGTACGTTCCTTGTACTTGTAATGTATGCCGACAAAAGTTGATTCGGCCCGAGGATCCCGACTTAAACTTCTCGAACTCGACTTGTACGATATTAATGCCTCGCTTAATGACTTAATAATAATCCAAATAAAACTAAAGTGACAATTATTTTAAATAATTTGATTTGAAAAGTTAAATAAATACACTTAAATGTCCATTGTACAATTAGCATTTAAAAACTAAATAATCAAAATAATATACATTAATCATATACACAACACTTCTGAACGGAACCCAAACCGAGTTATCATCGGATGAGGACCCGACGACCCAATGTAAATTGTAACCGACTGGAACCAGTTACTAACTGGACACAACTGAAACCCCATATGAAGCACCCATAATCGAGTCCAGTAATTCGATTGTGACATCTACTCTGAAGTCGTAAGTCGTAAGTAAAGACTCGGCGCCGCTTATAATGTGATATATATCCGCGGATTCTGGTGCATGCCACACGCATCTCTTAATACCTGCCGTTTGCAAACACGTCATACTGTTTTTGAGTCTCGGTTATCTTCCTCGATTCTAATTTCTCATTATCTCCCTATATAAAGTATAATGTATATATAAACCCCATCAACATTCAACACCGCCACCACCTCCTTAATAATTCATTACTCATCTTGAAAACAAAAGTGAACAAATAATGGAGCAGCGAACATTAGACCTTACAATCCTTTCAGCAGACGATCTCACCAAAGTTGGATTTCTCTCCAAGATGCAACCCTACGTCGTCGTTTCATTCCTCGATTCCACCTCGTCGTTTCATCAACAGCGGCAAACAACTCCTGTCGACAAAACCGGCAATAAAAACCCTAGATGGAATTCCCCCCTCAAATTCACGTTAAACGACGCCGCTTTACAAGCTAACCGCGTCACTCTCCACTTCCAGTTATTCTCCCGTCGCACAATACTGCCCGACACCCTTATCGGTCAACTCCACGTGTCCGCCTTCGACCTGCTCTCCTCCGTCGGAAAATCCTCTACCGCAACTCACCTCAGTTATCAAATCAGAAGAAAAACATCCGGCAAACCCAAAGGAGTCGTTCATTTTTCTTACAAATTCGCCGATAAATTCACACCCACCGTGGGGTATCCGTACCCGTATCCTCCTCCACCTGCGCCGCCGACTGGGACCGGGTATGCGTACGCGTATCCTCCTCCTGCTGCGCCGCCCGCTGGGAACGGGTATGCGTATCCGGGTCCCATGAGTAGATACGGGTACGGGTATGGGGCGCCGCAGCAAGTGGTGAGGCCGGCGTATGGAGGAAGGAGTAATTACGGCATGGGATTGGGAACAGGGTTGTTGGGTGGGGCGTTGGCGGGTCTTGTGGTTGGTGATCTCATGTCGGATATGGGTCATGACGGTGGTGATTATTATGATGGCGGTGGCGGGTTTGATGACGGTGGGGGGTTTGATTTTGGTGGATTTTGATTCTAATTTTGATTTTGGTAATGGTTGTTTGGTTTACTGTAAATGAATAATATTGGATTCAAACATTCCGTAGTTGGATTAGTTATATGGAGTATAACTCTCAATTGTTTAGTTAGCCTCTTACAAAATGCGGTTGGTAAATGACATATTGTCCAAATTTTAGCATATTGGAAAAGTTTTTTATGTTTCACTTATAAATACGCTATTTAGAGTGTTTGGTTAATGACATGTTTAACTTATAAATATGCTGCTCCTACTAGCATATTAGAAGAAATATAAATTGTCTTCTGTACCTTTTTTTAAAAATACTTACCCTATTTTCAAATATTTAATAAATAATTTGTATTTGTTTTTATTTGTCAAGGAGATAAATACAATTTTAAGGCCTCGTTTGGTTCATCAAGGAATTCAAATAACACCGGAATTTCCAATTCACGTGAATTGTTTTCCTGTATACAAATTCACATGAATTCGGGAAACTCGTTTGGTTGCGCATGTGGGAGTTGAATTCCACAGGAGTTATGAACTACCTAGGAGGGGCTAGGTAGTTCAATTCCACCATTATGTAGGCATTCAAAATTCCTAGGAGAATTGAATGCCTACATTTTGCCAAAAAATTGGCAACCAAACATCCTCCCCTTTTTTCAATTCATGGGATTTTAATTTTCCCATGAATTGAAAGGGCAACCAAACGAGGCCTAATTCTGTTGGTCAAACCTGCCACATCATTCAGCTAGTCAAATCTGCTTTTCAGCTAGTCAAAGCTGCTTTTTAAATCCGTTTCAGGCAATATTAATCCGCCGTTTATCAAACAAGACCTAGTCTCTTCTACTGAGAATGGAGTACATCTTTTATCGTTTAGTCGCTATCTCTTAATGACACACATATTACTCTTAAATAAATTAATTAATTAACCACATGCAATGCGCACCTTACTTGAATAGTTGAGATAAACCTTTTGTTATTTCCGAGTATGTTGTTTTCCATCTCATGACTCACATCTATATTATTTGACTCGTTTTCCATCCCATTTATCTTATTTGACTTGTCAAATACTTCGTAGTAGTTTATTCGGATAAATGAGATAACAGAAAGTCTTGCTTAAGACGACCGTTATCCGTCTTAAACTTAAGACGGATAGTGTCCTCTCACACAAATACAAGTGAGAGGCAACTGGGTATATCCATTTCCCACCCACTTGCCTCCCACTTGCATTTGTGTGAGAGGAAACTATCCGTCTTAAGCTTAAGACGGATAATTATCGTCTTAAATGAGAATTTGCGATGAGATAAAACATTCCATCGTCCTAAACGAGTAATATGGGATCTTGACTTCTCAATATAGATTTCTTGTCTTTTCTTTTTCCTCCAGCAATCTCTCCCTCTTCTCTCTTAAAAGTTTTTTTTTGTCAATTTTCTTATTTTATTTTTTACTTTCTATAATATTTGATTATTTATATTCTCCATTGTATCACAGAAGGTCTTGCAACTTAAGACGGATAGTGGCTCTCTCACACAAATGCAATTGGAAGGCAAGTGGATATGTCCATTTCCCATCCACTTGCATTTGTGTGAGAGGCCACTATCCGTCTTAAGTTTAAAACGGATAATGACTATCTTAAATGAGAATTTGTGTATCACTGGAGAGTTACTTTCAATCATACATCTTTAGTTTGAAAATTTAAAATAAACGAGAATTTAAACAAAATTACTTTATGAGGTTTAATCTTATGATTTGATTTTAGCAAAACTATATTAAGAAATTGTGTTGACAAAATTTGGTTTTTTGGATGTTTTCTCCATTTCCAGTTTTAGCTTGCCATTTGAAATGGAGATTTGGTTTCCTTTAGCCATCTCCTTTCTTGCATATTTTTAACTTTTTACTCTCACTACTGCCTCGGTTTTTCTTCTTTGAGATTTCAAAGTTCCGCCTGAGTTTCTTTGAATTGTGGCATTATGTCGCTTGGTTTTTATATCTCTTTGAGTAATGTCAATTTTTTTTACTTTCGATTACCGCTCTCATCCGCGAGGATGTTATAGATCAATTTCACTTAGTTTACTTTCTTTATCAAAAAAAAAAAAAAATAAGAATGGAGTTCCCTCCCTAACCCCCAAC
>VHZZ01003558.1:18030-33354 GCA_009801015.1 Silene noctiflora
TTTTTATATCCTTCCACATCACACTTTTCACAACGGGTTTGCTAAACATAACCGTTGTTATATCTTTCCCACCAAAATTATTCACACTTTTCACATCGGTTTGTTTTATTATAACCGTTGTTATAACTTTCCCACCAAAAATTATTCACACTTTCCACAACGAATGACTCGTAACGACAACGGTTTTTTTTATTATAACCGTTGTTAAAACCTTTAACAACGGAGGCTTTAACAACGTCCGCTTTTTTATATAACAACTAACGGTTGTTATAACCTGTTTCTGTAGTAGTGTAGACAGTTTGACCTTTTGAATTTTTATCAATTGTATTTCACTTTGGTTTGAATCTTGTAATAGTTTAAACTTTACTTTACCTTAATAAATGTTTCTTTATGGTCTATTTGATGCGTACTACCTCGGACAACGGAGATGGTACCACTCCCATTATTTGCTAAGGTAGGCCTTAGTAAGGCACTTTGGTAGATGGGGGGTGTTACAGAGAAGATTTATGAGAGAGTGAGATATTAGGATTTAGAACCTGAGATTCTGTGTTTTGCATGGCAAATAGTAATTCCTATTTATAGAGGAAATGGTGAGGATCTCAAGGCTCTTATGTGGCGGTTCCCACGCAAACCTCATCTTGGCTGACATCATGGCGCCGAGGTAGGTGGCCGAGCTGGCGAATTTTTCTCCCTAGGAACCTTTACCCCTGGTCATTTCGGCTCAAAAGGCAGGTCAGGAAGTGCTAAGAACGACTTGTATGACCCCTTGGGGAGTAGTTGGCACTTGTATGAGCATAAACATGTAGATTTGTTGTATTATTAATTCTCTCATCTGAACCTACAATTCGCGCAAAGGAAGACCAAAGCCGACATCATTAATTCTCTCTCACAACTCTGTTTTCCTATACACAAATTAATTCTACAACCCATAATTTCTTTCACCCTCCCTCATTAAATCAGTTTTCAAAAATCTGATTTGTTTCACCAAATCACACTCTCCCTTCTTCTTCTCTCTCATTTCATCATGTTCATCACTTTCATCATTCATTTTGTTGCATTCTTTTGCAGTTTTACCCATTTGGAACTTAGATTTTGTAAGTAATATTCTTTCCAAGCAACCCATAATTGCTTGATGGCGACTCCATTCAATCATAAATCGCTTGTTTTGTGACCTTCATCAAGACGAAATCGACCGAACTAAAGTGATCTAGTCTTCAAAAAACACATACGCCCTCGAGCGTGGCTTCTAGATCGTCGTGCGCCTACGATTCGATGTGCGGGTGGCGATGTCCAAATCAGTCGGTAAGAGGCCTAACGGCCAGTCGACTGGCCGAGTACCGGCCAAACGCACCTAATACTGCTTTCGGAGTTTTAGCTTCAACTTGTATCTTGACTGGCTACAAGTCATTGTATTTCGTAGGCTCGTGTTTTGCATGAGTGCTTGCTTTTAGATTTTTCGAATTACGTTAATCATTACTAAACTCTAATTACGCTATTAAGCAGAGAACTCTATGTAATGGAACTGTGGACGAACATTATTGAACCTTTTTATCGAATTACGGTAATTTAATTCAATCTTGTTTTATTCTCTTTCAAATTCAATAGTTTTGTCATTTAATTATTATTTATTGCATCTCTTATTTCAATTATGTTTAATCTTTTTTCTAATTTCGTTACCGTAATTATTATCTGTAGCTAAAATCTTTATCTAATATTCTACGGCGGCCAATGAATTGTAAGTTATGGATGTCAACTTGTATTTGCAATCATCGATTGATCATCGCTGAATTCTACAGAGTAAATTACATGTTTTTATCGGTGATTATTCGCTTGACTTCCTTGAGTAGTTAATTAATTTATGAAATCTTAATCTAAGATTGAAAGCCTGATTGTAATTAAACTTGTATTGTAATAAGTAGGATTGCTAATACATAACAAGAACCCATTAACTGAATCCTAGGATATTATTGATCTGAGAATACATTGTATTTGTTTGCCGTGATTTTGATTATTACTTGTTCTTGTCATTCTTGAGTTTATGTCGTTGACGTCCAAAAATAACTTATAATATTCCTTTTAACTTGATACTAACCGTAATAACCCGACCCAACTTGAAGCATGACTCACCTATCGTAGTCCGAGTCAAACTGAACTGACTCGGGTTTGACCCAAATGACCCGTTTAACACACAATGTCTAAAAAATGAAGGGTGGTACTCATTCATGGACGGGTTTTACTCTTTTGTGGATGAAAATGACCATAATACCCCATTTATTTTCATGATTTTCGTTTTAATACATTTCTTTCATTCTCTCTCTATCTTCTTCATTTACTCTTTTCTCACTCTAACTACCACCATCCAACCACCCTACCCGTTAGCCACCATCCATCACCCTCATCACCGCCTCCCTTGCGCCACCGGCCATTTTGAAAACCTCCTCAAACATTTAACCAAAAAAATAAAGTAAAAAACATTTAAAAAAAAAAGAAAATGAATAGTACAAGACCAAACTCTCAACATAAACCACGACATATCGACATCACAAACACTAACCATCTTCACATGCCCATTAACAGAATCATACAAAACATGCTCACCATCATCCTCCCCAAGAAAACGTTTATTTATTAATTAGGGATATTCTACGGTGTATCCTCAAATTTTTCGGTTTTCTATGGTGTACCCCTGAATTCTATACATTAGTCTATACAATGACTTTATTTGTTGTCTTTGATATGTTAATTTACTAATTGATCTATTAAGTCGTTTATTTACCATTTTAATTACTCGATAACCTACTCATGTACTTATTAATTCGCCGAATTACCATAATTAACCCATCAAATAGTATACGAATCTTACCAAAATTTCATCAAATCTCTATTATAATTTCATGAATCATAACTGAGGTTTTTAATAATAGTTTGTGTTTATTAAAAGCGATTTGGGATGCTTTTCACATAAGATGGTGATACAAAACTAACAAGTCAAATTAAACGTCAAAATGTGGTTGTTTGATAGTAATAAAGTTAACGGAGAGTTAAAGAAGGTCATGATAGATAAATAACTAAGAAGTTTAGGGGTACAGTGTAGAATATAAAAAATGTAAGGGTACAACATAGAAACCGAAAAACTCGAGGGTACACCGTAGAATATCTTTATTAATTATTAGTATATTGTATACTCTTTTATGGTTGTCCCTTACCCCAATGTCGGCGACGGTTTAAACAAACCCAATTTAATTAGTGTAAATCAATTCCTAAATTTGATACTTCTATAATATAATTAATAAAATTAAGAATTAGAATTATTACTTGATCGATATGAGAATTAACATCCATAATTGTGTAATTGACGGATTTGACTAATTTTGTGAATTTGATTAAATTTTGTGAGAGAGAATTAGAGAGTTATTTTTTTTGTTATTTCTAGACAAGGGTATATTATGGAAAAATAATGGGAAAAAGTTCACGAAAGAGTAAAACTCGTCCATAAATAAACAACTAGAAAATGAAATACAATGAAATAGGATTATACATCCAGTTATATATAAACATTGTACAAGTATCTGAGCTTATGTGTATTTTTTCTGAGCTAATTCAAAAGTTTATAGTTTTATTGTGTAAATGGATGAATTCAAATACTTTCTAATAAAACTCATATTCTTTTAAATAAAACTCGAATACTTTATTAGAAAGCTCATATTCTACACCGTACAACTGGTAATCTCTGGTGGTATAGTCCATGAATTGATAATTTTGTGATTGACTGTTGGTAAATGATTTGGCGACAGCAACAATTACAAGCTCGGTAAACATCTTTTTCCCCGGCGAGCCAAACATCCTACAAGCAATAATTCTCCATTTCCCAAATTCCTCAGCTATCGGTCGCAATTCTCGTCTTGATTCTTCTTCTCATATACTGCGATCCTTATACATTTCCCTAATTTGTACAATTCAGATAGGGGTCAACATCGGTGAATTTCGAAACGCTAGCTATTTGATGCTGTGATTTCTCAAATTTACACGAATTAGTGTTGGATATATCAAAGATGGGTCTGTATTCGACGACGAAATCGCCGATTACAGTAAAATTGTGTGTGTTTGACTCAAGGAGAGGTCAACGAGAGGGTGAAGAAGTTGAAAAAATTCTGTTTTTTTATCCTCCTGATTTGCATTTGACTGAGCAACTCTCTGTTATTGGCCTTAGTGAGGGTTTGATCACTTTTACAAGGTTTCTTGCTTTTTTTCGCCTTGAAGTATTCCTTTTTGTATTTGTATCTCGATCATTTGTTTACCTTTTTATTCTTTGTGAGGGACAAATGACTGGGACAGAGGGGAGCAGTATTTAAGGTCATGATCGTTTTATAAGGTGGTGAAATGGGTTGCCGCCTCTCTAAGCTATTGGAGAATATGTATTTTTAGATTTTGTAAAGTTAGTCTATTGTATTATTAATTCGCCTTCTTAAAATTTTCGAACTCTATGTTTGGCACCCTTATCATTAAATTTTCAATTGTTTTTTATCATCTCTTAGAAGCAATTACTCAAGTATTTGGGGAGTAAGGATGTGTGATTTCGGTAATTTGAGGGTTTTTGGAGTAGTGGGATTCTCAATAGGTGATTGATGCTATTGGAGATTGCTTTGTTGAGGTTTCAAGTACTTGGAAGTTTATTTGAGACTGGTAAGGGGGTTAATCTCAACCTTGCAATTCGATAGCAAGAGATGCAAGGTGCATGTTGTCATGTCTAGGGAGCAAAAGATGTAAGCATGTTTTACTATGGCATATAGGGAGTATTGATGGCATATCAACTATTTGTGAGTATGCTCTCAGCTTGCATTTTTTTGTAGGATTGATGACATTTCGTGGTGGGGTGGGGGGATATTTCAATACCCTTCTCACTGCGATCCTTGCAATTTTTTGTACATGTTCGTTATAGTTTTACATCCCCTATGGTGACCTGAAACTAACTTGCTGTTTTACTTGTAAAAAAATGCTTTGCTTTCTTCTGAGAAAGAGAACTTATTCTGCTTTTTGGATAGGATTTTTTCTCCGGATGCTGTTTGTGAGGTGATTGAGGCAGAGAGGCACTCTCATGTTTTCTATGAGGCAGAGCCTGACATTTGGATGGTCATGGTAAGTGTTTCCTACTTAGAAAAATGTATTCTACACCGTTTTGCATGGCTGTGAATCTGTGATTGAGTTTTGTTGTCTTGGATTGACATTTGGTAGTATATTCTAATCCAAACAGGTATGTTGGTAGTAATTTTAACATAAATTACAAAGATGGTTCTTAAAAACGTGGTTATGTGAGGTAGTAGTTATCAAGAAAATCCATAAATCAAATACTTGAGGAGGCCTTAAGAAATACTTTCTTCTTCGGTCTCGAATCTTGATAGCTTTGGGTAAATATAGTTTTTAAAGACGACTTGTTCCCTGTTTTTTTGTATGTTATATCCATTGTTTTTATTAGAATTAATTCTCCAGCATCAAAAAAAAAAGTCTATGGACCTGGAAGGCTTTGCAGCCTCAACCTCAGATTTATTTTCTTATGTTTTTCATTTGTGTTAAATAGACACACAATGCCTATAGAGTCCATACCATCTGGGTTTGTTTTAGAAGCCATGACATTTGCAATTGAATCGTAGGAAAGATAACCTCTGGTAAGCTATTGTTAAGTGATACTGCAGTTACAGGTTACAGCGACAGCATATCCCGATGTTTGTGCTTGATGCTCAATACAAATGCCTTGTGTTTTTGTCTGGTGCAGATAGTGGAGAAGAACAGGGAGTTAGAGGGAATATGGCGCATTGATGCTCTAAGGAGTATGCTTAAAGAAGTGCATTCTCTGTTTGTGATGTTCAATGGATCCGTAAGAGAGATGCTTGACAAGGATTCTAGTGGAACGTTACTTCATCCTCTTCTGTACTCCTTTATTACGGATTATCTATACGGTAAGGGTAGTTATTGTAATAAAGTGGCTTGTCATTTCCCATTGTCTTTTAAGTTGAAAATTCATTGTGAGTTACCAATTGTTAGCTTGTCAAAAATAGTCCTTTGGATTTCTGTTGCTTCGGTAATGCTGAAGTTTCCGTGTCAACTTTCATTCAGTTTCTGCAACTGGCATTGTGCTAACATTTCTTCCCTTGGGCCTCGTGTGAAAATTTTCTGTTTGAGGCAGACTTAATTTCTGGGAAGAAACTTCAATTACCATCCTTCCGCGACTCTTTGAAAGAAAGAGGAACCGTGCAGATGTTGACGGTGAGTCGTGAGGCGGCACTAGAAGTACAGGTAATTCTAAAGCTGATTTACATTTTCTTTTGGCAGTGGATGGCTGTCAATTTTGGACATAATGATGCATCTTTTTCTTGCCTATCCCTGATATTTGCTTCAGAGAGCTGTATAAAACTGCTTATAGTTATTATACTCATCTTGTTAGCATTAGAGGTTTGCCACTCAATTTGCTTCAGGGAGCTGTATAAAAGGACTTTTGATGGACCATGCACGCCCTTGCTTTCCGGTTTTGTTAGTTTTGGCAGCCGTAAAGAAGAAAAAGTGTTCTGGACTCTGGAATTATGTTTGTTGAATTTAGATCTGACACATCAGCATAATTTTGCCATTTACCCAGGATGTGTTTATTATGAATGCGGAAGGGTAATTTCCAGGGTCTCTTTAGGCCACTAGCGCAGTATCCTATAAGAGGAATTCATTTACCTGTTTTTAAAGGTTGACATCCCCGGGGGGGATTTCGTTCTATTTGCTACAATTGAAATCATCCCGATGCACCATCCTACAATACTACATATGCACACCTAGCTGAAACTATTCTCACTTATACTTTGTTAGCTTCCAGTCTTCCATATCCTTATACTTTGATTTACCCTGCATGAAATTATCTGATGTATGTCATTATCATTTTCATTGGGCAGTCGCTTGTGAGAGTGCTCAGTTCATGCTTGAGAAATGTTAGGTGCCATTCCATGGTGTTGTTTCATGACCTATTGGTCTCAACGTCACTCTTCCCGGTATTTCCTATATCTTAACATTAATCTAATGCATCAATGCTCTGAAATCTGAACTTCATGAGTCAACTATTAGGGGATTCCCTGAACCTGACTGGAAATTTAATTACAATGATGATTTTTATCAGGATGATACTGTCAACTTATACACGTATGCTGTTATGAGGATGTCTCCTCGCGCTCTTTCTTCTGGTTCAAGCTCTTGGTCTTATCTTCGCAAAGGAAGCACTGTGCCACATAGTACTCAAGGATCACGAGATACCTCCTCCAGTGGAGATAACAGAAAGCCCATACTACGGCCATTGCAGCAAGACAAATGGTCTAAAGGAAAGGACAATTTTCTTGTAGCTGATACATGGGGTTCAGAAACTGATGTTGAAAATTCTTCAATCCCTACAATTTGGCTTCAGCAGACAAACGAAAAAGTGTATCTTTGTGCCTATCAGCAGAAGAATGTCACAATTATTCTTCTTATTCCTGCCACCCCAATTAATAATGCGCAGAGAGATATTCCTCTGGTGAAACACCAGCTTCTCGAGGATGTAAGTATCTGTCTTCTCGTCAGTTGTGGACATTTGCGATATGTTTGTATAGTCCTACCATTTGGTACTGGAACCTGTATAAAGGGTTCAAGGCCTTTGTATCTCTGAAAAGTTGACTTAACTAAATTAATTTTGTTAATTTATACTCCCTCCTAGTCGCTCATTTCTTCCCCCTTCCATTTTGTACAAGAAATAAGGAAATGATTTTAGATCACACAAAACTCTCTACCCCACTCTACCTCACATGCAAATGAATTTGGACCACACAAAACTTTCCAAAAAAGGAAAGAGGGAAGAAAATCCGAATATCATGAAAAAGGAACGAGGGAAGAAATGAGCGACTAGGAGGGAATATTGGTTTTAATGTGTTTTGTGGACATTACCTCTTAAGATCAGTATGAATTTTGAGATTTTTATATAGTCTCAGTGTCATTTATTAATAAGTAGTGCATCTTTTGTGTTTCCTTACTACAATGTAAATCCTTAGACTTATCTAGTTATCTTTTGTGTATCTCTGCGTGATTATGCTCATTCTTCTATTCTTATTGTTTATTATCCGTTAGGCATCACTGAAAATCCTCAAAGTTGAAGAAAAACTCTCAAAGGGTTGGGGTGGTGAGAATGCATATCATGTCAGTGGGTACAGGTACCTGTTAGTTGATGGTGATAGAAGTGTTTCCAGGGCTTCTCCAGCTTCTAAAGTTGCAACCTTGGCGAAGGTAGTACTATGTCACAATACCACGAATGGAATTCTAGACTTGTTCTGAATTTCTGATTGCTCTTTAGCTTAATCTGATTAATTCTTAAATACACAAATATTATTTTGTTTTCTTATCGAAGTAAGAAATACTCCCTCTAGTCCAATCTACCCACGTGCTTTTGTGTAGTCTCCCTATCCAGTAACCATACTTGGGCCAAATTTTTGTTCATTTATTTATATATTAATTTTCTTTAGTTGTAAACATAATTTTATGAAAGATATTTTTGATAACAGATGTATATATATTGATGCCAATTTTTAATTTTGATATTTTTCTAACATATTTTTATGGTCAAAGTTTTAAAACATTGAAACCAAAAACTGAAGTAGGTAGAATAGATTGGATGAGAGTGAGTCTGACTTTTCTTATCAGTAGAAAACTTTTTATGGTGTTCGTGTGTAAGCATCATATATAATCCACCATCCTATTATCCCCATTTGACATTGAAAGGCAAAGGGTATCGACTTTGACGGATCAATATACAATAGCTACAAATTTTTAATATAAGATATTTGTGAAGATTAATCAAACATGGTTAATTTTATTTTATATCTATGCATATATTTAGAGAAATTAATGGTCAACATTAATATTGGTTGGCCAACGAAGTGAAATAGGGGCAATAAATTAGGATAGAGGTACTACATAGGGTTGGCCAGTAATTGTTTCTTTACTCAATTTGCTTAGTGTGCTATATTATTGAACTAAAAATTTGATACACGTTATAGTGGTGAAGCTGTGTGGAACCTTGTGTCACATAAACACTTCAAACCTATTAAATGCATTGTATGTAAATACGACGTCCTTTCAGGAATCTTTGGTTGCTATGTGCAAGCTAAGGGAAGAAGTTGATCTGGAAAAGAGTAGAGTTCAAGAGGATGAAGGGATCAATGAAAAGGACCTTGAAGTGTGCATTCGAGCAAAGAATAATGCATGGGTCGTTGCTCGGGTCACGAGAGGGAAAGAGCTCTATGTTGTTTTGGAGAAAGCAGATGAAACGCTTCTTAATGCATCAGATGCTGTTGAGAAGTTCAGCCATAGGTATTTATGCGTTGCTATTCGTTTATCTTCGACAGTCATTGTTTGTATGTCTCATGCTTAGCTTTGTATATGCTATTCCTCATCAATTAGTCTTCCATGGGGGTTATCCTTGTTATGCCACCCTTGTGGCTGTCTTTTCAGCAGTCTACCTTTTTTATTTTCCCCCTGGATAGTGGCATTGTGCTGATAAGTGGCTCCGAGAACTCTGTGATACCATTCATTGTTTTCCATCTTGACTTCTCTTGTGCTTTGTCATTTTGAGCTAACCGGTGAAGTCATTGAGGGGATATACTCACAACTGTGGGTTTAAAATCCAGGAAAGTTTCTCTAAGGGTCTCTTTTCATCATCAATGGTACCACAGTGCCTTAAATGTTCTTGCTAGTATGGGATAAGGGGGTTGGATGGACGTGGCTTTACTCGTATGTTATCAACGTAGAGAGGCTGTTTCTTTAAAAACTACATTGATAATTGCATTGAGTGATTGCTGTTTCATCAATATAGAAACTTTTTTGCGTTGCTCTATTATAGCCAAAACCAAGAAATATAGTCGTCGTCTCCATTAGAATAAATTCTCTTCGCATACAAAACAAATACTCACAATTTCTCATTGTATTCATTTTAGGTATTGCAATGGGGCTTTCTCTTTGGATTAAGGTTTACAGCATCTCCCTGTCTGGATGCACAATGCTCAAAATATTGCTCCCGTGATTAGAAATCGTAAACTCCAGTCAAAGTCATTATTTGTAAACTCTCTGCCCCTGCTAGCGCTATCCTCCGTCGGAGACCATGATACTGAGAAATATATTGCTTTTTGCTCTGGAGAAAGTGAAAGGGGATTCCGCACATTTCGGTTCAGTAGTTCCTAGTTTAATCGTAAATCGACTTATGTTAGTACTAGATGTAGAGTAGATATTGTAATTTTTGTTTTAGGGGTTTGTGTTTTATTATCATATTCATGCTTATGAGGCTTAATTCTCATCGATATAAATTTCTGCTGCTAAACTGGAAAAAAAGAAGGAAAACTGTCTGCTTTTCATGCGAGCTATTTACAAAGTCGCTGTATGATATATTTAGGACTTTTGCCAGAGTTTGTTTTTGATGTTCGCAATTTTGTGCCATGTATACAGACAGCTACTATCTTCCAAAATATATGGAACAAAAATTTAACACACAGATACAATCATGTTCAACTATTTACAACTTTAAACAAATACGGAGTATCTATTCATACATTCCCGAGCATGTTTCTTATTACCTTAACACAAATTCTCATTGAAGACGGTACTATCCGTCTTCAGCTGACGGATAATGCCCCTCTCACAATATCACAAGTGGAAGGGCAAGTAAGGTGCTTCATTTTCCCCCACTTGCTCTCCCACTTGCCTTATTGTGAGAGGAATACTATCCGTTTTCAGCTTGTGACGGAGAGTATCCGTCACAAATAAGACGCTTTGTTACCTTAAAAACTACTTGTGAATAAAACTCAGATTTGTTTTTCTTTTTCCCTCTTTCCGAATAGAGATTTAATTTAATAGAAAAATTGATAGGGGAAGATTTTGGATTTTATTTGGCGAGGAGTGAAATGCACTGGGTTGAAGAGGACAATAATGAAAGAAGGTAAATTGATGAAAATATACTTTAGTCATGGACGTATAAGAAATACACTATACATGTGCCAAAACTCATCAATTCCGTATTTTTATTCTTTTTTTTTTTTTTTTTTTTTTGTGTGTTGACCCATTGCTTTTTTCTCGATGGAATTTAACTTGGTTTGGTCTGATTCTAACGCAAGCTTCATTCACACCTGCAAATGTTGGAAGCGGTCACTCAAACTACGAACAACAGGCAATGCCTTGAACTTCCTATATTGCCATGAGAAACTTGTTCCGTATTTCATTCATTTATAAGAAAATTACAATTGTTACAAAGTACACCAATACAAGTCAAGAATAAGATGTTACTGAAAAAGCAAAAATAGATGGTTCGTTAAGAGTCAATAACATCGTATGAAACAGTCAATATGATCGACCTTCATGAATCACCATATGAAATTCGCAGTATCAGAAAACAATCAAAATAGAGAGAAGAATGTTTTCTCAATGCATATAGATGTTAAATGAGGTTGTCGTGCAGAGTTGTAGGCCAATAGCTCCATGTGCAATGTATGCATGGTGTTTCTTAAATTTCCAATCTTGAAATTTTTCGAGGTTTCAACCCATCTTTATGTCAATAAGCTATCATTTCTCACTTATTAGTTATTAGTAATGGAAATACCAATCTTTACAAGTCACAAATTGGCTCTTCTGGTGAAAAAAGTTCCCTGACTGCAAATTTGTGTCTGGCAAACAAACACACCATTACTCAGTAATCACAGTGAACCAGATTCACAGCTCACAGCAATACTGACACGAAATTAAATACTCACAGCAAGAGCATGAATAGATAGATTATAGGGCCATTATGTTTGAGAATTTTGTCGATGTTACTCAAGAAAAAAATAACTTGGGCACAATAATATGGATTTTCCTTTTTTTTTTCTCCGTATTCTAACCAAGGGTAAAGTTTACGAATATTTTGCACAAATAGACATTACAAAATTCGGATTAGAAGGTTTCAAAAAATCAGAGAGAACAAGTAATATGCAATTTAGGGACATCTAAAAAAAGAAAAGCCAAGCAATAAATGGAATTGCCGAGGCACAGTGAATACGGCGGAAAAAAATGAGAGTAGTTAACTTACCATGTTATTTATTGAATAAATGCCTGCACTCAGCAGGGGTTATTTTTGTTCTTTTGAAGCAAAATTTGAATTAGGGCTCTTTTCCAACAGCTTAGTAAGCTGCTCTAGCCCTTCCAATCTTTGCTTGACGGCCTCGATTTCTTCGGCCAGGCAGTCATCTCGTTGTCGCATTTCCTAATGAAAGAAAATATGTATATGCATTAGTCAATATGCACCAGCAAGAAAAGATGATAGAAAGAGAACGAATATGAGCAGAAATTTTAGTGTCAGGGTCAGAGGCATTAAACTTTTGGTGCTTCATTTGTAAGTGTACAAAATAGAACACTAACCTTTACCATTTCACACCAACCAACTTCGATAGAATAAATAAGGTGTGAGGTTGTCAGATGAAGTCTAGCACTTTATTGCCATCAAGCAAACTTAGACAATAAGGCCTTGTTTGGATGAGATGATTTGAAGGGAAAGGTCGGGGCAGGAGAAGAAGGGATTCAAATACCATTTTTTTCTTCCCATTTCCATCTCCACAACTTTTAAGAAAGTGAACTAAAAGACCCCTATACCCTCACCCTCACAACTATTTCCTACCTGACCTCTCTCGTTAACCTCACACTCCCCCGTACCCTCCTCCCTCACCAACCCCTCCATTTCAGAATCAATAAATAGTTGTGCTCTGACTTCATAATTCGAAAAAAAACAATAGCTTGCTTATTTCAGAATCAATAAATAGTTGTTGTAAAGAAGTATAAATCTTTTTTTTTATATTAAAATAGAAGTACCTATCAGAATAAAATTCAGCAACTGTTGAAATATTAAAGCATATAAGGTGTGACATTCTTTGCTTTGACCTAGAAGGGGAGCGGTAATGTAATATGGAAATACAAACCAATAGGCACAGATTAAAACCAGAGTCCAGCAAGATTAATAACTGTACTGTCAAAGAGATGTACCTCCAGCTCTTGTTTGCGAGCTGCTTCCTTACGGGCTTCTGACTTGGCACTTCTTTGTACCTCAAAAATAACAGCAACTCCTGCAACCTGCAAAGGCAAAATTCTATATTGTAAGGCTCAAATAGAATATGAGATAAAAGAAAAGAGGTAAAAGCATTTGAGAGCTTGTGTTGTTGCCTTTTTTTTACTATCATAATCTGACCGACCTCTATCTATCTTCTCTTAGCAAGTAGAGAGAATTCCTTTTAGCCGCAACTCTCTTCTTTTTCTCTCAATCCATGAAAGAAATAGATTTGGTTACAAGAGCAAAGGTTGAAATCGACAGGGGAAAGTTTTGTGAATCATATCTGTGGGGTTTGAGGTATGGTGAGCACTGCTATGTGTGAAGATAATTGTTTATCAGGACAGGGGGTGCCATTCATGGGTGGCTTTAGAAAGTTTCAACAGAAAAAGCGAGAAAATAACTTAAAAAGAGTCTAAGGTGCAGATATTCGAGAAACCAACATATATCCATTTAAATATCAGAGTAAGTTAAGAATGAATATCAGACATAAAATTATAAAACTTTCAAACCCAAATTATGAATTCAGATCGGATATTGGAGCTTGCTCACACTTATATTACCTCTTTAAGTGCTTAAAGGACGTTAATTTTATTGACTTACTCCTCTACCATACATTGATGCATGAGCAAAATAGTCATTGTCAATTTATTTGGTCATTCATGTGATACAAAACCGAAAGTAGACAATTAATTATAAAAGCTCCTTTCAGAAAAACTGTCGCAATATCTGTGACGACCGTTCAAGTACGATTCTGAGATACCATTACCGCGATCATTACCACAACCTGCCTAAAATACTCCCAAGTCTTAATATACAGTAATATTGGTGAATTGGGCGTGATTTCGTGGGAACTGTTCTCAAATTCAGGCAAACTAATACAGAAAAAGTTTCCAAATCCATGCGCAAAAATTGATTCGCCATTTTTAGGCTACTGATTGTATTTAGTATCCCTAATTTAGGGTGTAGCGCCAAAGCATGGACGTGTAGAGGGACCACACGTTACTTTTTGACATACATTATTACTGACATATCAACACACCACCATGTGCCTCAAAATGCAAAGGATTAAAACAGTCACTTCATAAAACAGAGCCATCCTGAACTACAGGCCACAAAAAGGAATATTGATGAACAACGAATCCAAACAAACTGCAGCTTATAACAATTGAGAACCAAATTCAACAGATACGGCAAGGTCTACTTATACTTTAAACATTGGTATTTTGGCTATTAGTTTCTCATACATAAATAACATCCAACGTAACAACTGAACAACGAGATAGATCATCAATAGTCGTCGTTCAAAAAGAAACTATTGAAGATACCTCTGAGGTAATGAGACGTTAACCTTATGATCATCAATAACTAATGCATGGTTTGCCATGAATTAACCGACAATCCTGAAACAAAAAGAGCATGAACCATCCATATTTTTGATACTAAGAAAATCATTTATCACAATACTCAAACTCCATGACACCCAAGTGACATAAACAAAGGCACATACACATAAATTAGTGCCACAAACAAGCTCAAACCTTATGACTCACCATTTCTCCCAATTCACAGGCTACCACATTCAGATAAATCACACATTGTATCTGTAATATAATCTGTAATATAAATAAAAAAGACTGAGCTCGAGGAAATTCAGAAGGCTACCGTGAATACAAAGACTTCTCCAATGAGATCAGAAGCAACTTGAACAGCTTTCTCCTCATCCAGAGGACGTATTTCAACATCAGTTCGGTGACCATACATGCGTCGTGTCATTTGCGTAGTAAACCGATGATTGGCCTGTTTCACATAGCACAATGCACAACATAGTGTCAACATTCGAGCACATCTATACATCATAGAACTTTATGGCTCCATCTTCAATAACTAGTTGATGCCACAAAAATCATTTTTTTTTTTGTTTATGGGGCTTCATTTTAAACCAATAAGACCCAATGACACTAACATATCCCTAACAATAAGAATCCATTACCTTTTCCAACACTAGAGCTACAAAAGATACATGATTGCGAAAACCGACTAACAATTACAGTATCTTTAACACACAAAAAATCAATTCTAATGGAGCATCATCTCCAAGCCAATAAGGACAATGCCTAACAATAAGAACCCATTAATTTCCCCATTACAAGCATAAGAAACAAAATCAAAATATGCATCCACAAGATCACGAACCCATATAGTCCGTC
>VHZZ01003559.1:66390-90832 GCA_009801015.1 Silene noctiflora
ACTTGAGTTCTCTCTTGAAAGGTTTTTAGAAAGGTAAAAGTGATAATAAAACTGACGAGAAACTTTAAATATCAATCACGCGTTGCTAACAAAACCCGACTGAAATAACCCGCAAGACCCACTTACTCGATCGAGTAAGTGACTTACTTGATTGAGTGCCACACGTACTTGATCGAGTACCCATCAAATAGACTACTGCTTCGAAACCACCCTTACTTACTCGACAGAGTAAGCCTTACTCGACAGAGTACCCAACAACACAGAAAACCGTATTATTACAGTCAGTTCTTAGATCGGTTTGTAGTGGTCTTCATTGATGACATCCTAGTCTATTCCAATACTAGGGAGGAGCACAAGGAGCATCTGAGACTGGTATTGCAAACCTTGCATGATAACCAGTTGTATGCTAAGTTGTCCAAGTGTGAGTTTTGGCTAGAGAAGGTGGCTTTTCTAGACCATGTAATTTCAAAGGATGGGGTAGCTGTGGATCCCACCAAGATTGAGGCGGTGTCCAAATGGGCAGCACTGAAGAATGTGGCTGAGGTACGGAGTTTCTTGGGTCTAGCCGGGTATTACAGAAGTTCGTGAAATATTTCTCGAAGATAGCTAGACCAATGACAGCGTTGATGAGGAAGGAGAACAAATTTCGCTGGGATGGGAGTTGTGAGACAGCATTCCAAACCTTAAAGGAGCGTTTGACTACAGCTTCTGTCTTAGCTTTGCCAGAGGGGAGTGAGAACTTTGAGGTCTACACAGATGTTTCAAAGAATGGGCTGGGTTGTGTGATGATGCAGAATAGGAAGGTAATCGCTTATACTTCGAGACAGCTAAAGACTTATGAGGAGAACTACCCTACTCACGACTTGGAGTTAGGTGTTGTGGTTTTTGCTTTGAAGATTTGGAGACACTATCTTTATGGAGCGACTCTAAGGTGTTTTCAGATCACAAAAGCTTGAAGTATATCTACACCCAAAAGGAGCTGAATATGCGTCAGAGGAGATGGATGGAGCTGATTGGTGATTATGATATGGAGATTATCTATCATGAGGGGAAGACCAATGTTGTTTTTGATGCATTGAGTAGGAAGGGTTTTTCATTCTTTATGCACGGCTATGTCTCTTATGAGACTTAAGGATGAGGTGAATGGGATGGGGATCCATATGATTCTAAAGGGGGATGTTCTTGGGGATTTGACAGTGGAACCTGAACTTTACGAATAGATCAAGAGTAAGCAGGTTGATGATCCTAAGATTCGAGAGTGGAGAGATGGGGTGGAAAAGGGAACTGTTTCGAGGTTTTTAGTTCATGCTGATGAGAGTGTTCGGTTTAATGGGAGATGGTGTGTGCCTAATGATGTTGAGCTGAGGAAGATGATCATGACTGAGGCTCATTGCACACCTTATTTAGTGCATCCAAGTGGTGATAAACTTTATAAGGATCTTAAGAAGACTTTTTGGTGGCCTGGAATGAAAAGGGAGACCGCTGAGTTTGTGGCTAGGTCTTTGACTTGTCAAAGGGTCAAAGAAGAAGAGCGAAGACCGCAAGGTAAGATTCAGTCTCTTGAAGTGCATGAGTGGAAGTGGGAATCTATCTCTATGGATTTCATTGTACGTTTGTCGAGGACTTAGTAGGGCAACAATATGATTTGGGTGATTGTAGATCGACTGACAAAGTCGGATCATTTCATTTCAATGAAGGATACTTGGACCAAACTACAGTTAGCCAATGGCTATATAAAGAATGTGGTCCGATTACATGGTGTACCAAAAGACATTGTGTCAGATCTGGATGCGTGGATTATATCTAAGTTTTGGCAGGAGTTGCTGGAGTTGATGGGTATTACCCTGAAGGTGAGTACGACATTTCATCCTACGACAGATGGGCAGACGTAGAGGACTATCAAGACCTTGGAAGATATGTGGAGGGCTCGTGTTATGGAGTTTGGTGGCAGCTGGGAGGATAGACTTGATTTGATTGAGTTTTCCTATCACAACAGGTTCCATACCAGTATCGGGATGACACCGTTTGAGGCTTTGTATGGTAGGAGGTGTAGGAGTTCAATTTGTTGGGATGATAGTGCTGAGGCTGTGGTTTTAGGACCGTAGATGGTGTAGGATATGATTTAGCAAGTACAGTTGATTCGGAAAAAGATGAAAGCAGCTCAAGATCGACAAAAGAGCTATGCCGACTTGCATCGCAGGGACATCGAGTTTCAAGTTGGTGACAAGGTTCTTTTGAAAGTGTCACATATGCGTGGTGTCATGCGCTTTGGCAAGAGAGGTAAGTTGAGCTAGAAGTTTATAAGTCCGTATGAGATCTTGGATCGGATTGATGAGGTGGCTTATCGATTAACGTTACCACCAACTTTGGACCGTGTGCATAATGTTTTTCACGTGTCTCAACTCCGGAAGTACGTGAGTGATCTTTCTCATGTGCTCGAGGTTGAGAACATAGAGTAGGATGAGTCTTTGACATATATGGAGGTAGCAAAGGAAATCTTGGACCGTAAGGTGCGCAAGAACAGGAATGGTGAGACGGTGTTGCTGAAAGTTTTATAGACCAATCATAATGTCGAGGAAGCAACTTGGGAAGTAGAGGAGGCAATGAATGAACGGTATCCACATCTTTTTGATCAGGTATGGTTGGTTACGGGGACGTAACCTTGTTCTTTTTAGGGGGTAGGAGATGATCGCATGTGTTGGGATAGTTTTGAGTCAGTTTTATGTGTGTTTCGAGTTGGTTTAGTTATGGTTTGAGTATGTTTTGGTTTTGGTCAGCCTTAGTGTTGTTTTTACAGGTATGGGTTTGAACTTTGGGGACAAAGTTCGTTTTTAAGGAGGGAAGATTGTAATACATCATATTTGTGACCTTAGGCTACTCTGCCGAGTAGGGGGTACTCAACTGAGTAGCTAGTATGAATAGTCTGTCAGTGTTCTGTTCATTGTGAACTCGGGCGAGTGCGTTAGCACTCGGTCGAGTGTGGCGTACTCGATCGAGTGTCCTACACTCGGTCGAGTGTGTCTTACTCGGTCAAGTGTCTCGTACTCGACCGAGTGTCCAGTTCATTACGGGCTTTTCTGCGGTTTGATATAAATAGAACGGAAGCATGTTATAATCATACTTTACACACTAAAACTTTTCATTAAGCTGGTTAATCACCCTTTACAAGAACTAAACGACGTAAACAACTTCCCTTCTATTCCTATCGATCCGAGGCGCGAAGTTCTTCATTTTTGGGGATTTTCACACCTTTGTCTTTGTAATCATCTGGGTAAGTTCTTGGTATAGTCTTTTATGGTATGGATGTAGATTGGTGAAACCTTAATTTGGGTAATTTGGGGGTTTTGGGATTTGATTGCTTCGTTCGTTGTATTGATTGCCTAATTATGTTCTAGGAGGAGATTTCGTAGAGGAAGCTTTCTGAATGTGTGTTGTGATTGATTGGATTTGCCTATTAGGTAGGGTTTCCCTACTCAATTTATTGTAGAACATATGTAGTATAATGTGATATTCTTTATGATTATCTGATGGTTTAGTTTATTGATGTTATTGGTATTGAGATGGATGTTGGTGTTGGTGTTGGTGTTGGTATTGTGAGCCATTGCGAGAGATGGTCTCACCCCCATTGTTCGCCTCTTGTGTTTCTCAACGCAAGGGGAATGTGCACATTAATGGATTTGGGTTCGCTCGTGTGTTGAGCAGGGCTTAGGTGGTACGACTGTCGTCCCCACTGGTAGCGAGGGTTACCTGTTGCGATGGGTAATCTGGCAGGGCTACACCACGCGAAGTGTAGTCAATTACTGGTTACTATGGAGTATGGAGATTGGTTACGATTGCCATGGTTGTCTATGTTTTGCTATCATATCATATTGTTGTATAGTTGACAAACCCCGTTTATGTTTTCAAAACTGTGGTGATCCATTCGAGGTACATTGGGGTATGGGGGTGTTACAAGTGTTCTCTTTGTGTTTGTATTTGCGATGATCCATTGATGTGGTTGGCAATGGTGAGCAGATATACTTTTCAGTTGTTTGTATTTGTGGGAACTGGATGTGTCTTCTGGGTCGGGGAGACCACGTGACATTGAGTCAGTAGTCGGAAGATATAGTTTCACTAATTGTATCTCTTTTGTATAAGTGTTATAGTTTCTTTCAATGTTTCCACTGTACCTGGTAAACGAAGTATTTAATGTTCTTTTATTGTCCATTTGATATTTTTACCTTGGGCAACCGAGATGGTAAGGCCCTTACTTCCTGGGAAGGTCTAGTTAAGGCTCCTTAGTAAGTGTGGGTGTTACAAAAATACTCTGCAGGAAGATTCGGAATGCGAACCCAAGTCGTTAAGAATTGAATTTTATCATCCATAGGAACAAAATTTGGTATCCATTTACTTATTGTCAGATAATGATTGTCGATCCATGGTCCTTGAGATACAATGTAGCATGCTCGTAATCTTGCTTCGACGAGAACTTGGATATGTAATACGAGTAACCCAAATCTGTAAGAGTGAGTTTTAATTTGTCGTTAATCGACCATTTAGTTTGAACTTTTCTCATGAACGATAGATAGCCAATCTGTTTGTCAAACATTTTTATGATTAGGGATTTGCGCCATAGTTTCCTGATCTTCGCTTTCTCATCTTTGGTGAGGCGGATTCGTGGACAAATTTCATCTTCTTCCTTCAAATCTGGTGTCAATTCGTCCTCTGAGACGATGACTATGTCTTCTAGATCAATAATATTTTCTTCATTCGAGACCGTGAAAAATCGTTTCACCATGTCCTTATTTGTCGACACCGATATTGAGCTAGGAGATTAGATGCCAGAAAGTGTGACAATTGTTCTCAATCCGCATAGTCTCGTTTTCTAAGGAATTTGAAGAGTTGGTTGCGACAAATTCACTAATATGCAATTTTTTGCACTTTGTATTTTTTGAAATAGGTGGAAAAGATGAAGGAGAAGCCTCCACCTTAAATTCAAAGGAAGAATTATTGATAATATTCATATACTGGTATTATTCTGCATTCAAACTAAAGCAAAAATTTAGAGAGAAATTTTAGAGAGAGATTTTAACCGTTTACCATATTATCACACATTCCACCTCCATTTTGAAAAAGGGGTTATTTAATGACAATAATTCAACCTAAGCCTCTCATTCCCCGTTTAATCCATCATATTGATTATCCCATATTAATCTGTTCTTTGTTATTATTTATCTTATTTTGCACTACCTTTTATGTTTATTGGTGGTAACCCATTAATCTTATTTTTAACAGGTTTCCTTCCTGGCTTTTTTTTTTTTTTTTTTTATTTTAAGATTTCATCAATCTTTCACTTTCATCTTTATGGGTTCTTCCTTCATCTTCAACTTTTTTTCCCCTTCTTTTTCTTTCTCCATTTTATTTACCAAATTTCCCTTTACAAAGTTGGAAAAAAAAGAATGAGAGAGAGAAATGAGTTAGACGGTAGACTACAATCAACTTACACCACAAATTCTCAAAATAAGAAAAGCCACAAGCTTAAAATATAATTATCAATCACATTTTTAACAAACACTACCAAACTTTCACACTAAAACCTCTACAAATTCTCAAAATTGCCAATTCATAATAATATTTCATCATTTTTCTTTTTCATTTTCTTCTTATTAGCTAAAAGAACCATCTTTGAAGTCACCTGATTTTGGTCTGGTTTGGGCAGATGGTCCAGCACCTACTGTTTTAGTTTCAATTTTGGAGTCGGTTTCAGGTTTTGAAATACGTGTGTTTTGTGTAGTTTAATGGATTATTGGGTCTAAATTTGAGGCGGTTGTTGCCCTACATTTGATGATTTTGAATTTTAAGAAGTGGGAAGGTAGAATTTGTAAGTGGAGTTTTGGAAGAAGAGTACGAAAAGATGGGAAATTAAAGCATGAGGATATGGGATTGAAACATTGATGCCGGAGTGTAGGATATGCTCTGGGATTGAAGGATAAGGTGAGTTGGATTTGATGTTGGTGAATTAAAGTGGGTGTTTACGGGGAATTAATGTAACGAAAGGTTTAATTGAATATAATTTATTATGAGAATTAGAAAAACAAAAAATCGTGGAGGATGTTGAATAAGCTAAGGGAAATGAATTAGGTGAAAAAAGATGAAAGAGGGATGTGAAAGAAGATGAAAGTTGGCCTTTAAAATAAAGGGGTGACCTGTGTTTAATAAGTTTTCTTTCCAAAAGATCAAAATAAGATGAGTGATAGTAAAGAACAAATTAACATCGATAATTAATAGGATGAATTAAATAGGGTAGGTGAGGCTTAGGTTGGATTTTTCTTTTTTTTTTGGTCTCATGAAGCGCGCACATAGTCGCATTACAATAGAGGGGAAGGGGGATTCGAACTTGGGACCTATTGTCCACAATACCTTTGTCTTAACCACTAAACTAAGACATCTTCGGTTTAGGTTGAATTATTGTCATTAAATAATCTTTTATGTTATAAAATTAATTAGGAGATAAATATTGTTCAATAGTAAATATAGATAGTTAAATCTTAAGACTAATTAATTAGGAATAAATATTGTCCGATAAAATATCATTTAGGAGGGAAATTTAAGCGGGACAATTTAAAGATGCGTTAATCTTTAGTAAGTAGGGGATTAAATAAAAGGTTTTTGGCTGAAACTCCTTTTTATTTAGGCTCTGTTTGGTAAAACTACCTAAAAAGGTAGTTGAAACTTGAAAAGGTAGCTGAAAACTGAAAAGCTAACTGAAACCTGATAAGGTAACTGATAAGGTAGCTGGAAATTATGAACTGATAAGGTAGCTGATTATATAAAAAATGTTTGGCAAACTAACTGAAAAGGTAACCGATTTTGTTGAAATGACGTAAAAAGATATGAGAATTATTTAATAGTATAGATTTAAGGGATAAAAAGGGAAAAACAAATCAAATAAGGTACCTGAAATCTCAAATGCTACTCTAGATAGCATTTCATTTTAGATAGCTTATTTGGTTAAATAAGCTACTTGTCAAACGCTTACAAACAAATAAGGTACCTGAAATTTTGGTCAAATAAGTAACTTTGACCAAATTAGGTACCTGAAATACCTTGTCAAACAGAGCCTTAGCCTTTTTTATGGGAAATTATCTTTTATTTCTTTTGGCCCTCTAGTACATTTTATTTATAATTTTTTTGTTTATAAAAAGCTACCTAATTTTCAAGTTTCCCTCCCTGCATTATTTTCGAACTATCTAAAGTCATCCACCACCTTCTGGAACTTGTCCAACATATTACACTGTACATCAAACACAAACACTCTGGAATCAACCCCAAAATTCATATCCCTCAGACCCTCACTAGAAACTTCCATTTCACCTCTATAAATACCACTTTCACCCCCCACTCAACTCTCCAACAATCAACATCTCTCAAAAACAAAGACCTCAACAATCACTCTCAAGATTTCAAACTAATTCGATTCCACAACAAAAAACAAAAAATGGATTTCAGAATGATGGGTTTCGACGCACCAATCCTCAACACAATCCAACACTTCCTCGACACCGATGACTTCACTCCCACTCAAAAACTCACCACTGGTGCTGAATCCTACGTCCGCGACGCTCGGGCCATGGCTCAGACAGCTGCGGACGTGAAGGAGCACCCAGACAAATATGAGTTCATAATCAACATACCTTGCTCCTTATTGTTCGACCCTTAAAAGTGCGACGAAACTCGTTTACTTGCGTTGTATTCAAAACTACATCATTAATATAACCTCACATTCATAGAACACTATACTTGTTTCACATGTTGTATTGTATTCAGTTATGGTATAACACTATGTTTGCATATCACATTGGTTACTCTTGTTCATGGGTCATGGTTCAGTCAGTTATGTTGTTTTATGCTTGATATTGATGTTATTCACCTGAATGTACAGTCAGTTATACTGTGCAATCTTTATAGGTATACTCTACAATCTTTATAGGCTGGTTATATAGATGACGTGAGGTATCACTTACATACTGATCGAAATGAGCAAACGCTACCCCTTGTGGGATTCTGCGTAGGCCTATCTCCGGCTTGACGAGTGGCAGTTGTTATACACTCTCATTCCCGTATGTCGTTCGGTGTACACTTGTTGCACCGAGAGTCGGGCCAAGTCTTAGACAAACAGGCAGTTGATATACGCTATACATAGTACCGTGGATGCAGTTGTTATACGGTCCACACTGATGGAGGCAGTTGTTACTTGTTATACACTCCGTCCGTTCAGAGGCAGTTGTTATACATTGTGAAAGTTAGAGGCAGTTGTTATACGCTCAAACAGCGTTCGTTCTATACACCATGTTTGGTGGTTGGTTATTCGGTTCTTTCATCGTTGATTTTAAATGGTTAGTCGTGTTGTTATGTTTTGTTTATATCTTCACATGTCATTTATCTACTTTCACTTGTTATTAATTTTTGGTTAGTTCAGCCTGTTGTAAACATAACTCGGAGAGCATCTAGTTACTCCCGACTGATTATCTCCCCCTTCTCAGGCTGCTCAAGTTGTTGCTGATTGGATGATATCTTGCTTGGGGAGTATTTTGTGGCTACATGAATAAATTATTTAGGAATTTGATTTACGTTTGAGAACCCTTTTAATAATGTTGTAGCTTTTGATTTTGGATTTAGCATCGATCCGGATTGGTCAGGTGTTTCCGCCACCTAGACCTTATATATATTGTTAAACTCTAATTATTCATTTATATTATGGTATTTCCTTTATTATATAATCTAGATTGTTACAGTTAGTATCAAAGTGAACTCGCTCCCAACTCTCGCTTAATAATGACTAACCGATGGCTTAGTAAATGAGTGAGAGTAAATGAGGTAGAAACCAATAGGATTTGTTTGGTTAACTTATGTTTGTAAAGTGTATGAGTAGTTGTTTGAAGTGTTACTTAGGTTCTAACACTTTTAACGAGCATTCGTTCTTGCATATGGTGAGTAGTGTGAATAGTGATACTGATGCTAATCGCATCAAGTGACTTGAGGCTGCTTTGGCATCCATAACTGAAGGTTTCACTACTCACTTCAACAACAACAACAACAACAACAACCATCTGTGTTTGATTTCTTTGAACGTCAACGTTCCCTACTTATGATGTTGTGTATGATCCTACCGCTTTGGAGGCTTGGATTTGTGAGATCGAGAAGTTGTTCCTTATTATTGAGTGTCCTGATGGTCAGAAGGTGAATATTGCTACCTATTACTTGAAGGATGAGGATGATAATTGGTGGGCTTTTGCTAAAGCTTGTTTGGAAGTTCAACCAGGGTTCCGTTGGACTGTTTTCACTAAGGCTATTAAGAAAAGGTTATAGCTGCGTTGGCAGAAGGAGCAGGGGGTCCTTCATTTGGAGCAGAGTTCTATGACTGTCGAGAAGTACTCCAACAAGTTCGTGAATCTGTCAACCGATTTGTTACCTTTATTGCTATGGATAAGGTGTCGAGGACTCATAGTTATGAGAAGAATCTGAATCCCAAGGTCTGGACTGTTATATTTGGTATTCCTTCGACTTCATTCTAGCAGGCTTATGATCATGCTTCCATTCTGGCTACCGTGGTTGAGGAGAGTGCTAAGAACAAGGTTGTGAAGAGCCCTTATATTGCTCCTACCTCTTCCCACTCGTCCCAAAAGAAACATAAGGGTGAGTAGTTTGAAAACCAAAACGTAAAAAATCCAAAGGAATCCAATGCAATGCCACCCCAATCGGGGACAGGTCACCCCGATCGGGGAAGTGTGATTTCTGGTTTGTGAACTTCATTTCTCCATTTAATGTGGGGGAATCCTAAATTTTGCTTTGAAGTGCCTTTAAGCGTCCGACTTATTGCTCATATGTGGAATCTTTGTGGAATCCTAAGCTTGCATTCCACTCATTTTTTGGACTTCATTCCTTTGGGCTTCATTTCTCATTTGTTTACATTTGCCGTTTGAATATTGTTGACTTTCATTTGGGCCATTTACTTCCACATTTCATCAACAATCCATCTTGTTTTTCTTGCATGATCCATCTTAGCTTCCACTTAGCCTCGTGAACTTGATACTTGCATATTTGACGGGAAATAGGTACTAAAAGCTACATTTCCTAAAAAACATACTAAACACGAGCAATATATCTAGAACACAGAATTAGCTCAATAAAACACTACTAATAGTGCAATAAACATGTAAAACCGAGCTAAAATAGGGGAATAAATCGTATAAATATTAGACACATCAGTATTCCATGATCTCTATTTGGTCATTTGTATGCTAATTAGTGATTATTCAAATTTCACCATGTTTAGTTGCCAGGTGCGATTAGACCCCAACATGAGTAGTTTACCATATTGATTTCACTAAATGATTTCAAACTTACTCTCAGAGTCTTACCACAAAAAGAGAGAGAGAGAATATTCGATCCAAAATTTGAAATTTGGTTCTAATTTTTGTTGCTTAGGACTATATTGTCCTTTACCTAATTATATTATTCTTTACTTTATTATATGACCTATTCTCCATTTTAAAATCACCCCCCCCCCCCCCTATAAATTTCATCAACAACAACAGTTTAATTTTATTGTAATGTTCCTTCTTTACTTCAATCTGTTGATTTACAAAATTCCTTTTTATAGTTGTGAGAAAACACAAAAATGCTTTTGTGAAGGTTAAAGAGGATTAAATACTAACTCTTAATCAATCTAAACACAAAGGATCACACTCAATAATGAAGTACAAGAATTAACTGAATACATAACAATTTATAGGAGTATAATGTCCTAATTACTGCCTGATGATGATTGTTTAATTATTTAGGATTCTTGGTTGAAGACAATAGTGATTCAATGGGAGTCTGTTTGATGAAGTTTTTGTTTTAGGGGGGAGAGAGAGAGAGAGAGATGAAGTTTTTGTTATAGGRGGGGGGGGGGGGAGACAGAGAGAGGAGTGACCGATGAATTTGTAATTGTTCTTTTTGAAAGTTTATTGGGTGTAAACATTTCAGAGGGGCAAATCTATCGTACTTTTTTTTTTCTTTTCAGAATCGCTAAATGGGAGCAATATTTGATTAGAGTTAATTGTTGTGGCCGTAAGTTTCGAAAATATTATCTAAGGGATAAGTTTCAAAAAGTAGACTTTATAAGGGAATTATTAATTTGCCCTAAAATTATTAAGATTTTTGTTTGTTGCAATCAAATAGTGAAATACGTCCAAACTACCATGAAGTTATTTGGTTGACATTTAAAGATTACGGGGAAAAAAATTGAAAAAATTAACAACATTTCAATTATCGCAAATTCTTATTTCAGTCGGGCTATTTCTCGTCAGAAATCAGACATAAGACGGATCAAATGTAGCTATTTTACGATAAAATGTCATCATTATTATCAGAGTAAAAAGTGACAACTTTGATTATAATATTTTGTCATTAAATAATTATATTATATTAAAAAATGATGATATTTTCTAATCTGAAAATAACATCGTTTGAAGCAAGACTTATTGTTCAATTATAGGGATGGTACACAAATTGAATACCACTCAATGTCCCTATCCCATTTTCTCTCAAGTTATTGTGGGTCTCTATTTTGAAAGTGTCGTTTTGTATTAGCCACTATCAAGCCATGAGATACCGTTGCCCTAATATGATAGAGTCCTACAAACAATACTAACCTTGTTTCATTCTAGTCCTGATTACTGCGGCTGCTTGACAATTTCGAGTTTTATTTGTCAATAGATCACTCACTCAAAATGGATCACCCACGTGTATTAGTTTGATGATTTAATTATGCTTAAAAATCATTTGATTATTATACCCCTTTCATACCGGCTAATAGTTTACACTTTTCTATTTAATATTTATTTGTCAATAGTTTATACTTTCTTGTTCTAATAAATAACCAACTAATGTGGGTGCATTATATTTCCTGGTCTTTTCAAGTAGCTTTTTATTTATTTTTTCTAATAATGATTGTATAAACTCATTTTCTCTCTATACCTTAATAATCGTATATTAATTTTTCTAAAAAGTGCCCAATGGGCACATGATAAGACTTGTCTAAATTCAAATTAATGGCCCCAATTATTTTATTTTTTGTCAAAGAATATTTCATCACCCACTTATGGGTGCAGAAAATTAAGGAAAGGGTAGCTATAAATAAGATAATTTAGGAAAGTTGAATAAATTAATGATAGAATAAGAATTAACGTATGCCTAAATAATTATTAACATGTACATATTGGGCACAGTAAAATATTAGGTTTTTCATCTCTAATTGAATTCAATAATAATATTCTCTTTTGGGTTTGTTATTGAGTGTCACCAAAATGAGATAACCTTGTATGTGACTAAAACTTGATTCAACTCATTTGGTCATACTTTTTTAGGCACTACAAGTCTTATTGGTCAATAGTCATTACAATTTACAAGTCAACAAAATGTTATTCCTTTATTAAATTAATTAAGTCAATATTTTATATGTGTCTTCTTAATGAAATATCCTTTTAGAATACGGATTGAGTTGTAACCCAAAGTTATATATGAAATGGAATTCATAAATATAGCCCAAGTCTAGGTTAATTCAGGCATACGAAAAAAAAAAAGTTTGAAGGAGACTTCTTTAAATTGATAGAAAATTTTGCGACTAAGCATGCAACCTTTCAATTCTATAGGGTCAAACTCTAGGTTGGTGCAACATGAGTTGGTTGTGATATGCTTTTATTAGCAGCAGTAGTGGATTTAGAGAAATTTTTTTATGCGATTTTATGGAGAATATAATATCTATTTATATATGAAAATATAATTTCTGTATTTTTACCTAGAAAGTAGAGTAGTAGACTAAAATACACAAAAAGAAAATTCCCGTTTACGGTATCTTGAGACATCTGAAAGAGGCCCCTAGCTCTGCCACTGACTATTATCAAAATGCATTTCTCAATAATATTCTTCATTTAAGTACTACAACAATTGAAAAGATATATTTAAATTCAACTTTAAATTTAAAATGCGAAAAAACAACTTATGGAGTATTTACTAAACAATAAATACATATGCATTAGTTTTGAAATTAGTACTCTTCCTCGTTTTTTTATTTTCTTCTCACGTTTTAAATTTCATCGCAAATAATTTGGAGAGTGTTGTTCTTTAATTTGGATCCTCTTTATTAGCTCTCCTTTCCATTTTTTCAATGACTTGCCTTGTTCTTTTGAACTTAATTTCAGCTCATTTCAGTTCAGTTCAATTTTATTTAGTTCAGTTCAGTTCAACTTCATTCAATTCGGTTCAACTCTTCTCTTCACAAATTAATTCTTATTTTAGTTCAATTCAGCTCCATTAAGTTCAGTTCAGTTCAGCTCAGCTCCATTAAGTTCTTTAATTCAATCAGTTTTAGTCTAAAAGAACAAGATTAAATTATTTTCTGAAATGATCTTTTGGTCACAAATTAAAGTGTATGTTCCTTTTCTTGCAAAGTACTAGATGATGATGTGGAAGAGAAATAAGTACTATATGTAATATTAAACCTATTAAAGAAAGCGAGATAATAGATAAGAAATGGAAAAAATCATTACTGGTTACTATAGTAGTTAACACTCGTAAAATTTATATAAACACAATTTGTTGTATAAGACGGAGATATCCGTTTTATAATTAAAACGGGTTAAGTATTAACACATGTATAAATGAAAACAAAAGAATAACAAATTTTGTCTCGTCTATCTAAATGGTGTAGTACTTAACCAATTTTTTATATATAATGGATACCCCCTTTTAAAAGAGACTAATTGTTGTGGTGTTGTTAAAATTGATCTTATTTAAAACGGTTTTAAGTTAAAACTTTTCTTAATATCTTTTTATTTTCACCTTTATCTTAATTAAATATGAGAGAAGTTAAGACGCTTATAATTCCTCCGGAATTGCTGGCAGATGTAGCAATGCTGAGATCACTAGTATCACTGTGTGGCAAGTTGCAACTCCCTGAATCTAAATGGCTAAAAGCACCTTGTCTTTTTGTCATGTTAGACTACAGTTTTAGTAGCATAAGCTACGGCACCACATTTCCACAATTCCAATCATATTGTAATCATCTAAATAAATTCTTAATTTGGGGCCGGATTATCTCGATAATTACGCAAAAATTAACGTACACCGTCGTCGTAGTATATGCGACGAGAAAATTTATCATTTCGGCAGGGTAGACGCGAGTCAGATCTTTTAAAATTGTTTTTCAATCTTGGGTGTAACAAGTTTAAGCCACCTACTACTCAAAACAAATCAATTTGAGTTGTCCAATTTTAAGCACTCGGTCGGATCGAAATGTCGCATCAATTTCATTACTTATACTTAGTAAGAGAGTAAAATTCGCACTCCTAGTTTATAATGATAAGTAAGTTTACAATTTTGAACTCAAATTTATTTTATGAAGAAAGATCGATCTATTACCTATTAACGGGACCAATCACAGTTCTACAAATTTCATTTTAATATCAATTAATTAATTAAGAGTTGACTTGTATTCTTTCCTTGGAGGAAGGGTTGGTCCAAGCATATTAAAAAAAAGAAAAAAAAAATCAAAAACTAAACTACCAAAGTCTACTCAAAAGTCATCAAGGCTCTCCTTCTTACATGCTTGCTCTTTCCCTTTCAAATCTTCCTTTTTTTTCAATTTTTTTTACCATGATATATACTAAAAAACTTACCAATGTAATCATTTTGATTAAGCCACCTTTACTAGGAGAATCAACCATGAAGCTTCCTTAAATGTCTTGGGAAACTCCTAGGAAAGTTGCTTCCACTTAAGTCTGCAAAATATGACAGTATATCAATGCTTCTTACTGCTAGTGTATAACTATGGCAAGAGACACATATACCGCAGCCACTTCATTCTTCGCGATAAATCAATTCCCTGCTCTGACGGAAATGAACCACCATACCAACATAAGCCCAATGACAACTACTACTAACACTTCCCTTGAGTCCTCAGGAAGTGATCCATGGGTTGACTGTTTGGAAGTTCAGGATTCGGACTTCTTCTCATTTGAGCACTGGCCATTTGAGCAAGAATCTGGTGGGTACGAACAGAGTGTGCAGAATTACGGGTTCTCAGGAAATGTATCGCATGATATTGGAGCAACTAGTCACAACCAAAATGAGGGTGAAAATAGCAGTAAGCCCTTCTGCCTATGAACATACATCCCACTGTTCATTTTGTATATTGTTTGGGATGAAATTTCTAATTTTTTTGTTTACTCATGGATGAGGTATCTGATAATACTTTTCAAGTAAATGAGACGTTTCTTTATAAAAATATATGTATGTGCCTACATTATTTTTAATGCACAAAGTAATGACATTCATTTTTGCTGTTAGCAGGAGGTAATATAACTAGCAGAGACAGGAAGGAAAAGGTTGCATTCAGAATGATGTCAGATATCGATGTGGTAGACGATGGCTATAAATGGAGGAAGTATGGAAAGAAGATGGTCAAGAATAGTCCGAATCCAAGGTTAGCTAAAAACAAAATACAACCATCACCACCGTTAATCCAGTGCCTGAAAGGCAATTCCATAGGCGACAGGAGGTCGAATTTATGCAGTCTTACACGCTGCATAAGGAAAATTGCATCGATCTAATCTTACATAAATTTTAAGAGTAATTTTTCTTTATTCCATCGTATTTAAAAAAAGCTAATAACTTATGAATCTTTGACATTAACATTAAGCACACAGAAGAAAATAAATATTTGATCTTCAATCGATTACAAGATATAAAGAAACTAATCCAAGCCTTTCGTTGAATTTTATGGTTAGCAGGAATTACTACAAGTGTTCAATAGACGGTTGTCCAGTAAAGAAGAGGGTCGAAAGAGACAGGGATGACATAAGATACGTAATAACAACATATGAAGGAAATCATAATCATCAAAGCACACATTAATAAAGCTCAGCAAGGTTGCAATAATTTCTGAGAAGTTGTACACCTGAGTAATAGTAGTGCTGAACTCGAGCGATCTTCAGCTCCCTCCCTTCACAGACGTAGGCCATCGCAGACAAGCGCAACTGGCAGAAGTTTTTTTCGATCACAATCTCTGTGTTCTACACTTCTACCTTTGCCAAGTGACCAAGATCTGCAAATCAATTATAGATAAAGTAATTAATCAATACAATATACAGTAGTTACCTTAGATATGCCTATGTTGATGTTTCGAAACATGTAGTTTCAGTCTCTTTACGCAAGCACTGTATACAAACAGTGAAGCATACATTTTATATGCTTGATTTAGTAATGCAACCAGCTAAAAGGTTATTTCATCTGCGTTCTATATTATTCCGATTCTTCACTTCTAGAGTTGTGCCCATGTTCAAGCACATGCATACCCGGGATCCATACCCAACCTTACCAATCGGTCGCTTCTCCTAAAAAAGCGAAATATGGAGGCTCGCATGACAAAATTAGAAGAATAGACTTTGTATGAGTATTCTGTATGATATTTATTATCTTCCATGATTATTTCTCAAATATCTCTCTGTTTCAGTTTAAAAACTCTTAAGAGTTATTAATAGTTCTAAATAATTTTTGATGACATCACTCGGCTGATGAAGATTAGCACCATAGTTGCATCATCAACGCAGTATGGACATACATCACCACCGGGAACAACAAATTTCATCCACAGAAGCATCAATCATAGAATCAGATAGTGACAATGTTTGTTGACTTTATAGGTTTTCATGTGGCTGCTACAAAACCTCATTCACCTTATCATCAGATACCGGTCGTTATCGTGAAACGGGCCTATACAAGTCATGTTCAACTCTAAAAACATAACTAGTGAGTATAGAATATCAAAGATCCCGTTGCTTATACTTCTACAGCAGAACATGAAACTATTCTCAAGGAAATTTCATGTCAGGGTTTCGAGTGTGTAGGTCCGGTATTTAGAAGTGAGTGTCAGCTTCAACTTCTCGAATAGGAGAAAGGATCTTACAAGGCAATAATGGAAACCACATATCTTGATGTTCCACAGGCAATAATCAGTCATGGAGATCGTGATCATTAATGTTTCTTTGATACTCAGCTTCAGTATGATCAAATTCCAAATTCAATCATTAGAGACATGGAATTCTTTCAAAAATAGCAAACCTGTTTAGTACTTGTCACATCATGTAAGGAATCCCTTTGAGCTAACACATGATCAGTGGCTGCAAAGTCAATGATTCATGTTAATTATATTCATATAAAACTGATTGATTACCCAGAATCAGGTATTTCTAAAAAACCTTCCTTTCTGAAATCCATCATTTTTAACCAGTTCCTGATATCACGACACGAGATTAGGATTGGATTTGTTTGATTTACAGTGAACTTTGAATTGCCATATGAAATTATTCCATGTTGCCTTTGCTGCATTTGTTGAAGCAATTCAGGATGTAACCGGAAACAATGACCGCAGAGTGAACTTTCCGGTTTAAATGATTGCAATATTTGTCCTCGAATTGAGACTTCTTTCCCTCCTCCCTTGTGCCTCTTCTCCAGGCATTCCATGATCAAAGTGGTCTAACTTGCTTTTGTGTCATTAATGCACCAGACTCCTCCGAAACATTGGGTAAGCTTCTGGATTTCAATTTGCTGCTTTTATCAACTGACATCTAGTCATGCATCACAAATCTCACAAGGAATGTGAATTTTTTTCCTTTTGATCATATTGCAATTCCATAGGTACAATCAGGGAAACTCGAGATCATCAACATCATGCTGTTCCATCCGGTCCAATCATTTGTTTACCTTTGATTAAAATAAACCCCCTCCAAAGGAATACTGTTGGTGTATGGGGGAGTATAGGAAGTAGAGTGGAGATTAGTTATTACTCCCTCCGTCCCGGTCATTTGTTGTCCTTTTCCATTTTGGGGTGTCTCAGTTATTTGTTGTCATTTCTATTTTAGGATTGCATTTGATGAGTAATTTGATCTTTCACCTTCAATTTACTCCACTTGTCATGTTATAATTGGCTTCATCTTCTTTTCTTGGTCTTTGTGCCAAAATCAAAGGACAACAAATGACCGGGACTGAGGGAGTAGTTAGTTTGATTAGTTAAAGGTTGATTAGTTGGGTTTAGTTGAGGGAATTTGTTTGTTTATTAATTTGTTTGTGAATTTTTTGGATACGCTTGGGTACATAGAAATGAGAGGGGAGGTCCTCTATTTATAGAACTCATCCTCATTCTCCTACATCCTAAGAACACTCTAGAATGAGACATTCTAGAACGACCTAGACATATAACTCTCTAAAGTTCTCTACCATTAATACACGTCTAGAAGGTTCTAGGTTGTTCTACATAAATGTAGAACATACATACTCTTCTAAACTCCTCTAGTTGTTTCTACATTATTCTAGAATATTCCGGATACTTCTAGAACATTTCGAAAACTTCTAAACCATTCTAGAACACACTAAAAGTCTCATACTTCAACACTCCTCCTTGAGACTTTTGGTGTAACTCCAGACTTGCATCTGAGGACCTCGAACATTACACTTCTTTTTTTTCTTTCTCTTGTATCGCCAAACTCGGGGGTTTCCCGATGTACATCTCCTCCTCGAGCCGGTAGCATGAGGAACAACTGGAGCAAATGTATAGTCTATTCCAGCTTGTTGGGAATATCCTTTGCCGACTATTCTTGATTTGTGCTTGTTGATGGAACTGTTAGGTTTTAACTTGATTTTATAGACCCATTTTATGTCAATTACCTTCCGTTCTCTTGGCTTGTCAACCAACTCCCAAGTGTTGTTCTTATTTATCATGTTTATTTCCGTCTCCATAGCTTCTTGCCACTCCTTATGTTTGAAAGCCTCATCAAAGTCTTTTGGCTCCTCAAAAGTGAAGTAGCACTTCTCCCACTCTTCTTCATCCAAATGAATAGCGGGGCATTCTTCATAAATTTCAGAGAGATTTTTCTTACCTCTTACTCTCGTATCATTCTTTGAATTGTCATTGAAGGATGGAGAATGTGCATTAGGAGTTGATGGAGGATCATTGTTGTTGGTAGTGTCAACATTACCTTCACCTTCACCTTGTGGATGCTGGGGATGATCATGGATTAAGGTCACATTTTTTTCAACCTTCTTTTCTTCCCAATTCCAGATTGCATCCTTGGAAGAAGGTGCATCCTCGAAAGATTCTTGAGTCTTGAACTTCTGATCATGGGTGAGTAAGGATCCAATTAACTCTGTCACGGTGAGTTTCGATAGATTCCTTGACTCTTTAATAACAGTGATAATCATGTCGATTTTTTTTGTCAAAGTTATGAGAATTTTTTTGCACAATCCTCGTATCGGCAACATATTCACCATATATTTTCATTTGATTAACTATCTCCATTACTCTCCAAGTGTAGGTTTTTACGTCTTCATTCTCCCCCATTTTCAAAATCTTTTCTTAAGATATTGAGGCGTATTGCCCTTATCCTTTCATTACCATAGAATTCTTTTTGGAGTAAATCCCATTCTTCTTTTGCGGTAGAAGCCCACATAAATTTTGGAAAAATGATCTCCGAAACAGTATTAAAGATGAAACACAAGGCTTTGGCATCATTTATCTCATCCTCATTTATTTTCTTTAAGGTTGCTTCGGTGGTTGGAACTCCTTCTTGTTGTTTTTGGGGACCATTTTCCACTATCTCCCATAGTGCATTTGCTCTGAAGAAGAGCTTCATCTTAATGCACCAATGGTCGTAATTTTCTCCAAAGAAATCTAGAGGGGCGGGCAATAGAATGTTTGTTGCGGAAGCCATAGTTTTAGTTTATAGCCCTTAAGATCTTTAGAGCTCTGATACCACTTGTTGGTGTATGGGGGAGTATAGGAAGTAGAGTGGAGATTAGTTGTTAGTTAGTTTGATTAGTTGAAGTTGATTAGTTGGAGTTTAGTTGAGGGAATTTGTTTGTTTATTAATTTATTTGTGAATTTTTTGGATACGCTTGGGTACATAGAAAAGGGATTGGAGGTCCTCTATTTATAGAGCTCATCCCCATTCTCCTACATCCTAAGAACACTCTAAAATGAGACATTCTAGAACGACCTAGACATATAACTCTCTAGAGTTCTCTACCATTAATACACGTCTAGAAGGTTCTAGGTTGTTCTACATAAATGTAGAACATACATGACTCTTCTAGACTCCTCTAGTTGTTTCTACATTATTCTACAATATTCCGGATACTTCTAGAACATTCCGAAAACTTCTAAACCATTCTAGAACACACTAAAAGTCTCATACTTCAACAAATACAAATGGTAAACAAATGATTGAGACAGAGAAAATATATGGTTGAGCTTGCTAAAATACTCCATGGATACGCATATACGGAGTTTCATCAATATAGCAAACCTTTCAACAATCTCAGTCCAAAGAAATTAGGTAGATTTCGATGAAATTAATCGTTCTACAATTCCAGCTATCTTATACTACTACTACTACTAGTTGATAATTCAGCATCTTAAGTTCTTAACCATAACTGGTACCTCAATCATGTCGGAGTAATATAGTGTTCAATCAAAAAATCGTTTTTGATCTCGGAACCTAAATCCATTATACGGAGTAATTTATAACACGATTGTTAGGCCCATATATCATGTAGTGTCATGGGCTCGCTATGTGTGTAACCCTAACTATCTAATTCGTTGTGCTAGTGAATGAAAAAAGTAATTTGTTCAGGCTAATACGCATCTCTTAACCTTATTGCAAATTGTTGAGTAAAACGGTCTCTTAACATAAGACCAGCCCAATAATCAAAAAGCCCAATATATAAGAAAAAAAAAATAAACAACTTCCACGGTTGTTCCTCACGATTGATACCACATCTCTCAACCTCTCTTGTTTGCCTTCCTACAACTCCATCCTCGCCAACCAGAGATTGATACCACCTGCATAACCTCTGAATCCAACTTGTGACCCGATTGATACCACCTACATAACCTCTGAATCCAACTTGTGACCCGACTAGCTTTTCCACATAACTTTTCCACACAAGTATTCATCTCAAAGCCATGAGTTTCTTGTTTAAAACATTCGATTTTCAAGCTAAAATCAGTAGTTATCATCTAAAAATTGTTAGTTGACTTTATAAAGCAATATCTAAACTCGTAACCAGAAGAACAAAATAAAAACTTGATTTTTCTTCATTATCACTGAAGTTTTCAAACTAAAACTAGGGAGTATGAGGTTAAAACTTTTAGCTAATTTTCCACAATTTTCAGTTAATGTAATTTTGAGTCTACTATGTAGTAAAGATACTAACGTAATTGGAAACCCAAATCTCAGCTTAAAACTTCAAGTTCTTATTATAAAAATATGAGTATTCAAAAGATTTTAATGTAATTGGAACCCATCTCAACTTAACACTCCAAGTTCTTAGTATAAAAACTTGAGTATTCAAGCTAAAACAATAAATGGAGTTTAGAATTATGGAATTTTAATTGTAAAATTAGAAATTTTCAATCAAATTAGAACCTAGGTAGTTGACGACTTACTAGCCTTGGCGGTGACGGTGACCATCAACATTCTTCATCTATGGAAGGTGGTGAGGATGTGTATTTGCAAGAGGTGGTGGAGCCAGTGGTGGCGGCGAGCAGGTGGAGGCCGTAAGGAGGTGGATCGCAAATGGATGTGGTGGAGGAATTGTCATTGACTAGGTGGTGGAAGGTATGAGTTGTGTGACAATTAAATACAGAGTTTTCGGTTTTTTTTAAATTTGTGTTTATAGAGGGATTTAATGGACTATTCTCTTCTATTGGGTCTGTCATATGTTATAGGAAGGTCCTATAGGAGAGTTATTGTAACATTATATCAGACAACTAAACAAAAAAAAATCATCAATCCTAACTAGCCAGCAGTCATACCCGACCCCTACTAAGATTGATACGTGCTCACATTATTTTATAAGGCCACAAGATAAACCGGGTGATTTCATCCCTACGTTTGTTTGAAATTAAATAATTTTGATGATTGAGAACATTCATTTGTGTTGCGCTACGTACTCGTCATAAGTATGAGTTTGTGATACACACCAAAATATTGGAGGCTAAGCTAGTAATTTATGTTTTTAATTACTTATTCCCCAAGCTAATTAGACTATAAATAGATGGGTTAGATGTAATGAAATCATCAATGAATGAATTATTCAATTTCTTATCTTATTCTCTAAATTATCTATTTCAGGTTAGAAACCAAGTACTCTTTTTTTCCTAGAGTTCTACATTTCTTACTCATTTGGGAGCATATCAATATTTAACAACTTTCCTCTATCGTTTTCATTGTTTTGTTTTACTGTTTTATCGACATCTCTTCATTTATTTTGGATTGCATCAGTTTCTTAATGGTACCATTAACAAACCAAAAGCACCGTGTACAATAGATGATTGAGAAACTATTCACTCTTGCTCGTGTCTTGGTTGATGAATACTATCGATCCTGGGGTACGTTGTCTTCTTTCTAATTATGACCTTGGAAAGCATAGTGTTTGTGGGATGACCTCCACGGACGCCTTAGCATTGTTGATTGACCACGTATACAAGTAAATGTCGCCCTCCATGATTGTCATTAAAAAGAGTCCATGTTATTGCGATTTGCTATGGGTAGTGACAGGCTATCACAAACTTTGTCAAACATAACCCTACGGTTGCTAACTTATATAGTCAGAAAAAGTAGAATCCGGAATCTTGTAATCTGGTGAGTTTGGATATCGTCTATCACCCGTTTAGGATAAAGTTTCTCACTTGCGCCATGAATATTGTTGGAACAACGTTGTAGGCTTGTCTCCTTAATCAAGATTTTGATCAGAGGGGGATATTGGTTATATGGGTTCCCTCCTGCTCTGGCATATGGATTATTACGGCCTGCCTGGCTAAGGTTTTGCCCATGGATATATGGATTGTTAAATCCAACAACATTATCAACATTCGCTCGATATCTGAAATTTTGAGGCTCTAAAGTCCTACTTATTAGTCATCCCTAGTGGAGTCATTGCCAAAATTGAAGAAATTTGCAGGAATTTTCTCTGGGATGGTGGTGTTGAACATCTGAGAACACCATTTGTATCCTAGGAGAAAATTTTCAAACCAACGAAGGGGGGGGGGGGGGGGGGGGGGGGGGGGGGGGGAGAAGATTGGGACTCAAGAATGACATTATAATGAATAAGGTAGTTGTTGGCAAGCTAGTATGTGGATAAATTCTAAATCTAACCACCTTTTGGGTCGAATGGGCATGTCACATCTACCTCAAAAATGTAAACTAACAAAGCTATTCTCCCTTTGAAGACTCTAGCTTGTTTCAGATTAAAAATGCTATAACAGAGGCATATCAGCAGAATAACTGGACTACATAGAAAGGCTAAGGGTATATTATTTCAAAAGGCTACGAATGGCTAAGGAACAAAGGGGAGATAAAAATAAAATAGAGGAATAATCTCATACAGAACAAATTGATCATAATTAAACACGGAATGCTAGCCTGGATGTATCACCATAAAAGCTTGAATACAAATGCAAAACTTTGGGGGTGTCTGGTTTGAACTTTTGGAATGGATTCAGTCCATTCCGGTGTTTTGTTGGAGCATTTTGGAATGGAGTTAGATACCTGATGGATTCTAACTCCATTCTAACCCCTTGAAATCTCATACCCACCTCCCCCCTCAAGTTTCTAACTCCATTCCACCCAAACATTATCATTCCCCATTCCCGGATTAAACCAAACAGTTATAAACATGTATGGGGTTTTAACTCCATACCTTCATAGAGTTTGAATCCATTCCATTCCATTCCTAATGTTGAACCAAATGACCCCTTAAATGATTGAGAGTCACGGATGATTATACCTATTTTTTGTGGAAGTGAATTAGAGGTTCTTGAGCATCTGTTTTTTAAGTGTACTTACAGTCTTGCGAACCTTGAGAAATGGATCAGAGTTTTCCTTCCTTATATGGGAATCTTGTAGTGGAGACTTTATAGGGTGGGTACCCAAGATGAAACAAGAGGGATTAATGTAACCTTAAATGCTTGCATGTACCATATTTGACAACAAAGAAATATGAGCAAGTTCGAGCTCAAATTGATAAAACCAAAAAAACTTGCACAATCAATCATGGAGGAGTTGTGCAAAAAGGTTCCATGGTTGTTTAAAGAAGCCAGTGGGATAGGAGATGGTATAAGAAGATTCATTTAGAAACCTAGGGATTCAGTGAAGAGATTTGAGACGGAGAGATAAGGAAAACGGATGGTTTTCCCATCTGATTTTGTCGTTCGAATATAACCTATTAGGTTTTGTTGCTTTTTGGCTAATGGTGTATTTGGGCCTATTTGTAACACCCCCATTTACACAGGAGCCTTTAGCAAGACATTCCCGAATAAATAAGACTGTTACCATCTCGGTTACCCGAGGTAGTGCATAAC
>VHZZ01003560.1:77307-90449 GCA_009801015.1 Silene noctiflora
AAAGTAATCGAGCATCTTCGCAATATGTGACCGTCTCTTTGACAGAGGGATCAATAGTATGCATGATCCATTGAACAATGGTACAGTGAACAACTTCCCATTGTTCAAGGAGAAAGGGATCAGTGGGCTCAAGAATAGAACCGTCGTAAAAACCGAATTTGCATCTCGATTTAAGAGACATACGCATCGACCGACTCCATTCGTCATAATTGTCGTGTCGAAGTTTTATGTGGTGTATAGTTTGTCCCGGACCATCTTGATTGCCAAGGTAGTAGGGCGAGAGGACATCAATTTTGGTGTCGGATGATGCACCATCACTGAATTCTGCATCCTTAGTCATCGTGGAGTTGGGATTTTTTTTTTTTTTGAAAGGAAACCTAACCTGATACCATGTTAAGATATAGAGATATATGATATTATGGGAATGTAACTGGCAAAGAGAAGAAGTATGTTATTCATTCATCCAAACATAGGCTATTTATACAAGCCAAGAGAGCAACTCAAAGGTTGCAAATGAAAAGGATACAATGTATCATCTAACTTATGATTAATATGATACATTGTACCATATAATTCATGATTACTATGACACATTGTTATCATACGACATAGAGTACCGAGGACGGGCCGAACTCGGCCTAACAGGGCATTTGTATTAGAATGAACACATAGCATAATCATCCATCATTGGACCGTCATTACTCCACCGGTCAGTTTAAGGTGATGAAAATCGCTCCTTTTCGTGTTCGTGAGTTATGATGGTGATGGTTTGAATGTTGATGATGGTGTTTTACGAGAGTGGTGGACTGGTGGTGATGCTTGATCATAGAAGATGCTGGTGTAAGTTTGGTTGTTTATTAATTTTGAGGGCAGATAAGATGGAGCTATTGGTTGAGTATATGCCATTGTTTGGTGATAATTTGTTCACCCCTTCTATGGTGATGTCGGTGATGGATGTATTGTATGGTCATAAATACAGGCTGAGTACAGAGAAATGGCTCATTTTCCTAATAATGGATCTCAACCCTCTATTTTCTCTACCTCACGTGTCATTTTATTAAGAAAGGAACATGACCCTTCAGTTATTCTAACAACTGGAGGAGATCCAAATGCGTAGTTTAGTATCATTTAACCAATCTATCTATACAAAAATATTTCCTCCATTCCAATCATTTCTATACATTTGTTGAATATATGTGAATTGTATTTTAATCAAATGTATAGAATTGATTGGAATGGAGGAAGTATAATAAAAGAACCACTACCTATTAAACTTGACACGTGTCACACTATTGTGAAATTTTTTCCCGCCTAACCCAAAACCCTAAAGATGGTTGCACATATTTATTTTCAATGTCATCATTTTATAATATTACCCTCCTTAAAAAAAACCTATCTTATCTCTCATCAAGACCATATTTGCCCAAAATACAATTTCCTTAGCTTTTAATGTCATAATCTCTGGTTAATATCAATTTCTAAAATTAATTGTTCATTATAGTTGAATTTCGATATCTAAATTTAAGTTTTCTGCATCGCTAAGTTGATTTATACAAATATCCATGTATCATATTTACCTTTTTACAAAGGTGTAAATTTTTCTGAGGTATTTGTTCATCATAATTTTCATCGACGAATTTAATCAATATTTTTACGTTTTTATCTTTTAATGTTAAGATATAGAAAAGATATATGTGAATTGTAGGTTTTAATATGATTTTGCCACACTACTTCATGTTAAGCTTTTAATAGATCATCTACTTTGTAGTATAATTTCATGTAATTTCTGTAGGAAATTTGTTTTTGGTGCTAAAGTTTAAGTTCATTGACTATAGTGCACGCCAATTACGCACCCTAGGTTTCCTCAACTGCTACATATTTTTGGCAAGTTTCGTATTTTCTTTTTAAATTGGTGTGGTCAATATTTACGCACTTTTACTCTCATAACTAGCCTCTTTTCGCATGCTTTTTGTGACAGTAAGAGTCGTTTCGTATATCTTTAGCTTCCTATTTGCTATTCTATAAGGTTTGGTGCTGTTTGTAGGAAATGAGCGCTAACCTCGCATTTATGGAGCGTTTCAGAGCTAAATGGAAGCATCTAACGACCAAGCATCATGTAGAGACTAAGGACAAAGACCCATAATTATATAAATCAAGTTTCCGGGCAAATGAAGGGCAATACCCACGACCCTGGACCTGTCCCCACGAATGTCGTGGTAGTAATCACTAAGGGAGAGGAAGACCAGCTGAACTCGAGCTAGTCCCTGCCGAGCTCGAGTGAGCTCAGACTCAGCTCGTGCGAGTTGGTCAGCAACTCTCACGAGTTCGTGGCTAGTAGCAACCATTCCAGACTCAATCCCCACTAGTTGCTCTGGAGTCTTGCAAGGAGATGGATTGTATTAATAGGCGTATACTTCATTTAAGCCCTTAGTTAACCCTAAGCTTGTACTTAGTATAAATAACGTCTTGTAATTAGTAGAAGACATAACAATTTAGACTAGAATTAACACTAAGAACCTAGTTAATCTTTCCTTAATTTATCCTAGATGCATTCTTATTATTGAAGATTTCTTGGGTTAATCTTGAAGAGGGTGACAATTTTTCATCTAATCAAGGATTTCTTCTTTGTTCTTCCTTATTTTATTCATCTCTTATGTTGGTATATTTCCTTAATCTCTACTTAATCTTTTGTTAATTCTTTGTTAATTACCTTGCTTTGACAATCATGTTTTGCTTTGTTTTGATGTATAACACCATTATTAACATGCTAATCTTGATGAGTAGTGAGTAGTCTTTTAGCTAGGGTTAATGGGGATTAAGGGGATGATTAGAGGGTAGAATCCATGCTTAATGAGTCTATATTATTGATTGAATGTTGTGGTTTCAACTAGTGCACATGATATGTTTGATGAAATGCTTGATTGACAACCTAGCATGATTCTCTACCTTTTCAACTTCTCCTATAAGATCGAGAGCCTTAGGAGTAGTTAGACCACGCACGATGTTTATAGAAAGACCGAGTGTACACGAGAGCTAGTCCGACTCGACCTAGGTTGGACCGTAAGATTGAGAGCCTCGGTTCTAACCCGAATACAACTTTGATTAATCTTATACTCATTTATAGGTGAACATCCCTTTGTTCTCCCCTATGATCCCATAACACTATAGTGTTTTCGTCATATGGTTTACATCTCGTTTTATTTACTTGCTTTAGTTTTCATTTGTTTACATTTGATTGTTATTTCTCATAGTAGTTTAGAACATAAACATAACCCCAATTTGTGGCACAAGACATGACTATTGGTAATTGGTAACTCTTTTGAAAAACCATTCTTTGGGTTCGATCTCTCCTTACACCTATACTAGTTGTTTGTTGAGTATAAATTATTGTTTTGATAGTACCACAACATCCTACCAAAAATGACGCCGTTTCCGTGGACGATGTACTTTTGAATTGTTATCTAATTTGATTTTAGTTTTATCTTTATTTACCTTAGGGAACCTAGTTCCTTGAGGTAGTACGAATCATTTTCTAGTGTTTACTTTGTGTATGCCTAGGAAACATTGGCAAGGCAACCATTTTTCTATTGGTCACGAGATTTAGAGGACATTGAGGGGCAAAAGGAGAGGCTTTATAACTCTTAGGAGGACGTCTACTTCAACAACGGAGGAGTCAACTTCTTTAAGTGGTCATAGTTTAGTAGACGGAGGAGTTTTTCAAGTGGATAGTGTTGAATTTAGCAATCCTTTTGCAAGAGAGGGAGAGGTCAGTTGATTTCACAATCCAATTCCAAACATCTCAAAAACCAACCAACTAAAAATGCCTAAATTTTCTTCCCACTCAATCCCAACCGAGGATACCTTACCAAATGACATTCCTACACCCGACCACCTAATCAGGAGCTTCATAGCTAAGTCGGCGTTTATACAATTAGTAGAGAGAAGCCAATTTGGGGGATGCCTAGAGAAGATCCACATTTACACATGGAGACCTTTTGCGACTATTGTGATGCAATATCACAAAATAGAGTAACTCAAGATCAAATTCGATGGGTATTATTCTCATTCTCATTAATTGGAAGTGCTAAGCAATGGCTAAAGAGCTTGAATAGGGCAACCCTTGGTATAGATTCATGGAAGAAACTCGCCTTAGCTTTTTTATCAAAAGTTTTACCCACCCGAGAAAACAAGCATGTTGAGAGCCAAAATAACCGGATTCAAACATAGGGAAGAGGAGTCATTATATGAAGCATGGGAACGTTTCAAGTCCATTTGTCTCTCTTGTCCTCACCATTGGCTAAGTGAATGGTTCCTAATGCAATAATTTTGGAATGAACTCTTTGAAGACTCAAGGAATATATTGAATATGGGTTCCAATGGCATAATTTTTATCGAAGAGGATGACAACCAAACAATATAAAATTTATCCCATAAAAATCTGGGATTCTTTTGTTGATAGTAAATGAGTAATGTTACAAATAGTCTGCGTAGCACTGCTGGCATTTGATATCTCACTGCTTCTGCTAAGTAATGTTCAATAGAGTTATCCGCTTTAAGCAATCCATGTATGTAAGCCGCTTCTCGAAACGAACTACATGTTATGCCATTTATTGATTTGAGGTCTTCAAAAGACTTTGGACCTCGAATGTGTGAGAGCAGAAGGCGTAAATAATACCATTCCTCTTCCGATGGATTTGCATATACAAAACGGTTTAAGGCAAATCCTTTTTCCCTAGGAGTCCAAAATTTGTCCTTTCTTTAATCATGCCACATAATATTCGGGAAGTTAACTTTATAATAAGGTCTGAGAGAAAGTATCAGTTTCATTTTGCTGGAAGAAAGTCGTTAATATCATTCTCTTACGAGCTTCATCATCTATGGCATTCTCAAGTTTTTCCCACGGCTGAAAACTAAATGTCTGCATGTTTGGTAAATGTACCTGTAAAGGAACAACGTTAGGATGTATCTCGTTTAAATGGAATCCGAAAATTCTCCACGCTGCTTTAGGTGGGGAAATCCATCTAGCTTATTGGTACGCGATAATCTCATCAATTGATTCCTGACCGCTGGCGCTAGGATCAGTAATAGCAAACGAAATACGATCATTCCCCTTATATACGTACTTGTACATATACTTAACTGCTTTAATTGTAGCACATATCTCAACGTTTGGGTGGCAGTCATATTTTCCCAATAAGAATGGGTTGTATGGAACAACCCATCTATTCTTAAGCTGTGGTCCACAGACAGTTATCTGCATACCCGTAAGTCCTCGACGATATATAGGATACGAATAACGACCGTTTGTTGTTGTATCGGCAAATTCACGAGGGTAATGATTCTTACACCTACCATTCCTCATGCAAGGATTAGTAGGGTTGTCTCTACCGCATGGACCATTCATCATATGACGAAGGATTTCATAAAAAAAGGTGAAGGTTTTCGGCAGCGTCAGGCATTTCCGCACAAACAAATTCATCATACTGTTCAGGCGTTCTTATTTTGCTATCCGAATCCAGAATGATTAGAAAATGTGCATGTGGGAGCCGTTGCTTTTGGAATTCAATGACGTAAACGTAACCTACAACACTACCAAATATCTTACAAATACAGATGTCTTTCTTTAATTTTAAAATTTTTAGCGAAAAACAGGAGAAACAAGATCAATTCTATTTTACGCTTCCTCAAAAGGCAATAATTCTCGCTCAATTTTAGACCAACGAGGGTTGCACGTAATAGTCAGAGATATATTTGGCTTTCCATAATGCTGCACGACCGTCATTGAACAAATATAGCGACGGCGAAAGTCACGATCACACCCAATAAATCTAGCAGGCAGTATATAACATCTGCCAATATTGCCGCCGCGTGTCTGTCAAGTGTTGTAGTTGTCGATGATTCCTTGATATAGGTCAGCGCAAATTATATTTTGATTATTCCTAATATAATCAAGTTGCATTGTCTCAATTTTGATATACATATCGATAGTATATTGTTGGAGAAAACGACCACTTCTCAGCAATATCGAGGAATCATTTGGACGAATCTGCAATCGATAGCAGTAGTACTCTCTACGATATTATTTTCTCAGACTCAGAAGTAACTGCAATTTTATATTAATAGAAGCCTAGGTTACAACGTTATTATTAGAATACAAGAAAAAGAAATGAAAGCACAAACCTTGTTCCTCGCTTTCAAGTAAATCGTCTGTTGTTTGTATAAGAACCTCATTTGTCGGAAAATTGTCTAGGATGGCTACTAACTCGATAAATGCGTCTATGCCATCCTGTTTCGTTAAAAGGAAAAAAAAGAGGATACTGTAAAGGATCATAGCAAACGTAATAATATAATATTTGGTGAATTTTTCCAGACTTCGCAAATATGAAAACATCATGTCGGGGAGGCTGTGATGTAACATCCCCTTCTTACCCGACCAAGGTAATCGGGAGATGTTACTGTCTCGGTTTCCCAAAACCGTGAAATCGGAATTAAGAGTAAGAAACATTATTATACAACTCATCTAACGACTACATCATCTATGAAACTAGACTCCAAAGCTCGAAACTCGTCCCGTCTCCCGCGTAACAATCAATACAACCTGTAAGCAAAATGCTCCCCATTTTATCGAAAATATCATGTGGATCAACACAGGCCACCCCGAAAATAGGTGACAATTTACACATCCAACACATGGTCAGTTTTGATAATAAGACACAATAGGATATATAAATATGCAACATGACAATGATATGAATAGGACACAACTTCACCAACATCATACTGATACCGGGACACACCCAGACATACCCATAACTCGGTGACGGCACTGCAACACCACCCACCAACACAGTCGGACCACAGTCAATAGAAAGGTACTCGGGACACACCCGTGGTACCGGGTCTGGGCTTTAACCGGATCCCCTTCCAGACGACGTGTCTCAGCCACACGTGTCCATCCGTAATTCAAGCCATTAATGTGCACATCCTTCTTGGATTGGGAAGGTCCAAGAGGCGACCAGAGCGTAAGACGATCTCCCAACCACCTTACGCCTCCATAACAACAAGTACCCCCGCCACAAATCCTCTAACAACCATCAACAAGTACAATAACCACATGAATGCAAACATGAAATGCAATGTACCGAATATAACTTTCCATGAGACACACTTTCCAACCATGCCATACACATACCAATCTATCCAAATATACCGACTCTCTAGTCGTCACAAACCAACCTCATGTTATAAAACATTTTCGACACATATGAATCTCAATACCAATTTCCATTACCATGGTGAATGCACACTACCTATATCATGGATTGTAAGTGATAAATGCACACAAACATAGATTTACATTATCAAAACCGAGTAGGATTAACCTACCTTTTAGCAATCTGCATAAGCTACTCAATCCGACACAATCCCGTCTTATGAAATTGTCTCATCCTATACAAACCATGTAACAACTATCACAAATACATCCTACACTATAATATAATACAAAACCCCTTATTATTACCCATTAATTACCCATATTACACATACTAACTACTAATTAATTACCCATAAGAAAACCTTCAAAAGTTAGGGTTTAAATAAACTAGAAAAGGGTAGATCTTAACTTACTTTGGTGAAAGGAATGATGAAAAAGGTGAGAAATCCCCTAATCCAAGCTTGCATCCCATACTATGGTATTTGTGAGGGTTTTAGAGAGAAGGAAGAGGCTTTGGAGAGATAAGGAGAAAAAATGAAATGAATTAGAGTAAGGTCCCGAAATTGGGTCTTATCGGGTACTATACACTGCCACTAGGTCGAGTACCGCCGTACTCGACCTACTCGGCCAGCTGAAAGCTCTACTCAGTCCAATGCAAACTAACTAGGTCTAGTATAGGTCCTACTTGTGGACACGGACCACCCGCGCGTTGGTATGTTTGAGGCGGCGGTACTTCTCCCACAGAATTTTGTGTGGAGTCGCCACCAATTTTTGTTTGAACAAGCCAGTTAATGGTTTGAACAAGCCTGCATTTGTGGAGTTGCCACCAATTTTTGTTGATAATTGGATCCATTCGAATACTTCGTGTCATCTCAAGACACAAAGTAGTGACATAAACACTAAGAAATTCGCCGCCCTTAGCATTCCATGTCTATAATGACTCTCGCGATTCCAATGAACACCGGTGTTCACAGATATCTGAGGGTACGTATTAGGAAGCTCATACTAGAACACCTAATCCCGCCTGCCTCGATAGCGGCCTCTACTAATGATCAGAGAATTGCCATTTATACTCGATATGTTGTTAGTTATACGCATGCAATGCAACACGTAATTGATTAAATCCTAGCATGTGAATTAAACTAAGTCGGTTGACATATAAATTTAACAAGTAATTAGGCCGAAGTGGATATTTTACATTCATTACATGTGAATAAACCAAGTAAATAAATCATACAAGATGAAATAAATTAGAAAGAAATAAAATTACAAACGGATACATGGATCTATGCCGTAAATAAGCCTTAAAAGGATTTAAGAAATAAAAGGAATAATAGTTGTTTTGTTTTTCGATCTTTCTTTCAATCTGTTTCTTTCTTCTGTAAATTTAAGTTTTCTAATTTATTTTATAAAATCCTTTTCGACCCTAAGCTCTTATACTTCGATATTATTGGGTCTTTGTCTCTTATTCAAATTCGGGTTTCAATGATTCGATTTTCCCATATCAAATCATTAAAATTCGACCTTTTGTACATGTCTTTCATCTTTATGTAAATAATCTGCATAAATCACTTCAATTGTGAGTCTAATGCCAATAATAAATCTAAAGTCAATCAATGAACACTAACGAATACGAGTCTGACTTTCACAGTCAGAACCCAGCTCTAGAACAAACGCAATGGCTGATGCGCCTCCTCCAGGGGACGAAATAGGTGCTGCGCCTGTTCTGGGTTGGTTTCTGCCTCTGAAATCGTCTCGTTTTGACGCAACTTTTATAATTAGGTTATTAATCAACTATAATACGTATTATCACCCTAATTCATGTTCTTTATCATTTTCTTTATTTTCTTTATTTCATTTATTTATTTTATTTTTCTTTATATTTCTTTTGAATATATTTACGATGTAAACTTGTGTATTCTCATTGTAACTTATTCTTTTGTAATTTATATTTTATTTATCTTATATGATTTATTTATTTGGCACTCACATGTTTAATACACGAAACGTTATTACGACATTCTATTAATTCGACGTCAAACGATTGCCTAAATAGTCGTGTCAACCCCTTCATTGTCATATACGTGCCGATACGGTTGTTTTGGCCGTAATTAGAGTACATTTGGAGTCTGGGTAAAAAACCGTCTTCATTTTCAGAAACCTTCGTCATTTTCTCAAAAACCGTCTCAAATCTGAGTCGAGATATTTCTAAGAATCCTAAAATATCTCAAATATTCTTAAAATTTTGAAAATATCTTATTTTGACGAAATGAGGAAAACAAAACCTTTCCAAATTCTGAAAACGCGGAAATCTTCGCTGCTGAAGGAGAAACACTCCAGGAGAAGGCGTACAGTCTGCTGCGCCTCTTCCTAGGCTTGTTTCCAGCAGCGTCCGGATCTTCCTGGATTCTTTATTTATTTTAATCCTTCCAAAACCCTCACCTCGTGATTAGTATAAATAGAGGCCTCTACCTCACACATTCTTCACGCGAGTGCCCGCCCCTTCTCTTCTCTCTTTGCATTCCAAGACCACGAGATATTTATACGACGCCTAAGTGCTTGAGCGTTCTCGACCATGTAAGCCTAGATCATTCTTGGTACCAGTCACGTTTTGCATAGACCTACCAATTTGACCACTACACTCAATCAACTTAATTAATCAACATGTTTTCTAAAATCCTTTTAAAGGGCATCTTCGTTACATTCGTCGAATTAAGTCGTTTTTTGCTTTGCGACATGTAAGTCTGAGGGTATAAACCCCATTTGTATTTTATTTATGTATTTATATTTATGTAATGATCCATGCTGTAAACATGCTTTCAAAATCACGAGTTTTCAAACCTTTTTGACGTATCAGCAGGGAAAGACTGTCAAGAAGAAACGCAACAGCAGTTGCGCCTTCTGAAGTAGTCACAACATCTACTGCGCCTCTTCCAGAGGATGCTTATCTGCTACTTCTCTTCTTCTTCTTCCTCGAGTACCAATTGTTCTGTCTTTTTTGTTATTTTAATTCGTTTCTTACGTAAGTTCCAGTTTTCAAATTATTTTAAGTTCCTTTTTCGATTTAAATCCCTTATAATTCAATATTCGTGGGTTTTTGTCATCTTATTCAAACCCGGATTTTCGATGGTTCGATTTTGCTATATTAAATCATTGAAATTCGACTTTGATAAATATTTTCTGCTTTATGACGATCTTGTATACATATAATCAGTTAAATAATTTCAATTTCGAGTCTAATATCAATTAATACCACTAAATCAACCAACGGATATTAACAACCGCGAGTCTGACTTTTACAGTCAGAATCCAACTCAAGAACAGTTGCACAAGGAGATGCGCCTCTTCCAGAGGGCGCAACACGCGCTGCGCGTGTTCTGGGTTGGGTTCTGCCTTTGAACTCGTCTCGTTCTGACGTAGTTATTATAATTAGTTTATAAATTAAATATTATTCGTATTATCACTATTCGACGTGTTTATGTAACACCCGTAATTTACCGATTTCATATTTTAAGCTATTTTTGATAATTAATTAGACTAATTATGATTTTAAATATTATTTTTATAAAATATGAATATCATAGTGTAATATTTATATTAATAATATTATGGTCCGTCTCAAATGTATAGTAACATTTGGACGTAAAATAAGTGAATCTCGACTCATTTTTAGTTAAATTGGGCCTAAGTTGGTTAAAGACCAATAAAACCCTCCTTTTTCCACTTACCCTTATCATAACCCTTCTTCTTCCTTTACATTCTTAGCATTACTCCTTCCTCAACAAACACCATTTTTACACAAAAATTCTCCAAGCTTAAGACACTCATAATTTATTCGTTCCTCAACCGTTTTCCTTGATTTTCGCGCCGTTCTCTTTCTTTTCTCCTTCTCCTTCTTAGTAAGTAATAAAGTTTCAGTTTTTCCACCCCTCTTCCCAAATTTCGAAAATCTCATCTTCCAATTATGGAGGATTTTTCATCTAACACACTTTATTTTGCATTCAGGTGAAAACTTGGACGATCCGGAGGCCGACTCTTACATAATTGAAGACTTGCTCGAAGATTAGGAAGCTTACGGTAATGGTGATAGGTCACTCGGCAATACTTTGGAAATTTTATGTTAATTTGAGTTAATTTGTTGCCTTATGAGTTAAAGTTGGTTAATTTACATCTTGGGTTGTATGTTTAACTTTGTCCATGATTCAAGTTGCTTCTCTTATGTGAATTTAGGGATGGTTGGTGAAATTTATTCTTTATTTGTTAAAGATGTCAACTTTCACATGTTCATGATGATATGTATACAATTCATGTTAAGACATTGAAATTCTTATGCAAATGTCATATGTTGGATGTTGGGTTGCCTTATTTGCTGAGTTTCCGTGTTTTATGTATCTACCGTGTCACAGGAATGCTGGAAATTCGAGTAGGAAATCATGTTATAAGTCGAATTGCTGAATTTCGTCTACAGGTGTCCCCAGCCGGTGGACCGGCTGCCGATCTGCCAGCCAGTTGGGAACGTTCTACTTCAAATTTGTTCAATTTCTGTGATGGGTGTGTCCCAACCGGTGGACCGGCTGCCGGTCCACAGGCCGGCTGTGAGTGATCTGTACGTTGGGTTTTTTTTTTTTTCAGTTGCCAGGTATACCCAGCCGGTGGACCGGCTACCGATCCATAGGCCGGCTGGGAAGTCGTTGTAGGTTGGGTTAATTTTCAAAGTGTCAGTTGTACCCAGCCGGTGGACGGCTGCCGGTCCAGCGGCCGACTGGGAAGTTTATGTTCCATGTGTTGGTGTGTGGGTATTTCCCAAGCCGGTGGACCGGCTGCCGGTCCACTACCGGCTGGGAGGTCACTGTCTTATTTTTTTGGAAATTCTGATTTGGCCTGTTGCTCCAGCCGGTTGGCCGGCGGCCGGTCACCCTGACCGGCTGGGAGCCTCTGTTTCATTTATTCTTCACTTTTTTCTCATTGTATGATAGATATGGTTTGAGTTTTTGGTTTATTTACATATTAACATGATTATATGGTTTGTTTACATTTCAACATGAGATATGAGTTGCATTCATTATATAATCATGATATGTCATACATCGTTCATGCTTAAGCTATTATATGCATTGGTGGTTTGAACCGTGTCCGTAAGGTATTGATATCGACCTACCTCTATGCTTGGCTACTACCTTAGATCTTCCSCCATACTCGTGCGGTACGGGCGAGTKGGGTACTCGATTTGTGTATATATAGATCGAGTCTTGGATGCGGATTTATGTGCCGCATGTCGAATTGGGAGGGAGTGCCTTCTGAGTGTCTAGATCCAGGTCTTTGGCTAGGATGTACCTAGCTAGTCATCCTACCAAGGGTTGCGTTAATGTTTAAGTATATAGGGTCTTTGCATGGCGTTGCGTAGTAGATAATCCTTCCTTAGGAACGTGTTCTTTGATTGTGGTTTTCGGACATGCTTTAAAGGTAACCTCTGAGTCGAACACTTGTATGCTTCCTTGTTTGTCCTATCGGACACTAGTGGTGAGATGTACGCCACTAGTTGCGATATGATCCCCTTATATGTATCGTGTTCCACTTGTTATCCTCGTTTTTATATACTACCTCGTTTCTCCTTAATCTCTATGTACCTCTTATGTTAATAATTTTGACTTGGTATGATTATTCTTACGTTATTCGTTGTGATGATTTATATTGCCGTTTATGTGCATTTCATTGTATTGTGGCTGGGAGAACCTTGAGTTACTCCCCACTGACTGGGGCATTCTTGTTTACATGAATGACAGGTACAAGATGGTGTTAGCTGGGGCTGAGACGTGTGAGCTAGCGTGCATTTTGACCCTGGACTCGTAGTAGTTGGCTAGACTCATGTCACCCTTGAACTATTCTTATTTTGTCTATTCGTGGGATATATTTTCCCCAAACACTT
>VHZZ01003560.1:122480-133353 GCA_009801015.1 Silene noctiflora
TCTATCGTCGGGAATTTAGCTAATAAAAGCTATATTTCCTACAAAACACGTTAAAAGCATACAAAGCAACTAGAACACGATATTAGCTAAAAAACGCTAAACAAAGTGCTAAAATGACAAGTAAAATGGAGCTAATCCAGGGGGTAAAAATGCATAAATAAAGTACTTATCAATTAAGATAGCCCCGTATGAAGCTCTCTATGGTAGAAAGTGCCGTAGTCCCATAAAACTCTCCTTTTTCCACTTACCCTTCTCATAACCCTTCTTCTTCCTTTACATTCTCAGCATTCCTCCTTCCTCAACAAACACCAGTTTTACACAAAAAATCTCCAAGCTTAAGACACTCATAATTTCTTCGTTCCTCAACCGTTTTCCTTGATTTTCGCACCATTCTCTTCCTTTTCTCTTTCTCCTTCTTAGTAAGTAATAAACTTTCAGTTTTTCCACCCCTCTTCCCAAATTTCGAAAATCTCATCTTCCAATTATGGAGGATTTTTCATCTAACACACTTTATTTTGCATTTAGGTGAAACTTGGACGATCCGGAGGCCGACTCTTACATAATTGAAGACTTGCTCGAAGATTAGGAAGCTTAAGGTAACGATGATAGGTTACTCGGTAATACTTTGGAAATTTCATGTTAATTTGAGTTAATTTGTTGCCTTATGAGTTAAAGTTGGTTAATTTACATCTTGGGTTGTATGTTTAACTTTGTCCATGATTCAAGTTGCTTCTCTTATGTGAATTTAGGGATGGTTGGTGAAATTTATTCTTTATTTGTTAAAGATGTCAACTTTCCCATGTTCATGATGATATGTATACAATTCATGTTAAGACATTGGAATTCTTATGCAAATGTCATATGTTGGATGTTGGGTTGCCTTATTTGCTGAGTTTCCGTGTTTTATGTATCTACCGTGTCACAAGAATGCTGGAAATTCGAGTAGGAAATCATGTTATAAGTCGAATTGCAGAATTTCGTATACAGGTGTCCCCAGCCGGTGGACCGGCTGCCGGTCTGCCAGCCGGCTGGGAACGTTCTGCTTCAAATTTGTTCAATTTCCGTGATGGGTGTGTCCCAGCCGGTGCACCGGCTGCCGGTCTAAAGGCCGGCTGGGAGTGGTCTGTATGTTGTGTTTGTTTTTCAGTTGCCAGGTATACGCAGCCGGTGGACCGGCTGCCAGGCCACAGGCTGACTGGGAAGTCGCTGTAGGTTGGGTTAATTTTCAAAGTGTCAGGTGTACCCAGCCGGTGGACCGACTTCCGGTCCAGCGGCCGGCTGGGAAGTTTCTGTTCCATGAGTTGAATTTTGGTGTGTGGGTATTTCCCCTACCGGTGGGCTGGCAGCCGGTCACCCTGACCACCTGGGAGCCTCTGTTTCATTTATTCTTCACTTTTTACTCATTGGATGATAGATAGGGTTTGAGTTAATGGTTTGTTTACATATTAACATGATTATATGGTTTGTTTACATTTCAACATGAGATATGAGTTGCATTCATTATATAATCATGATATGTCATACATCGTTCATGCTTAAGCTATTATATGCCTTGGTGSTTTKAACCGTGTCCGTAAGGTATTGATATCGACCTACCTCTATGCTTGGCTACTACCTTAGATCATMCGCCATACTCGTGCGGTATGGGCGAGTGGGGTACTCGATTTRTGTATATATAGATCGAGTCTTGGATGCGGAGTTATGTGCCGCATGTCGAATCGGGAGGGAGTACCTTCCGAGAGTCTGGATCCAGGTCTTAGGCTAGGATGTACCTAGCTAGTTATCCTACCAAGGGTTGCGTTAATGTCCAAGTGTATAGGGTCTTTGCATGGCGTTGCATAGTAGATAATTCTTTCTTAGGAACGTGTTCTTTGATTGTGGTGTTCGGACATGCTTTAAAGGTAGCCTCTGAGTCGAACACTTGTATGCTTCCTTGTTGGTCTTATCGGACACTAGTGGTGAGATTTAAGCCACTAGTTGGGATATGATCCCCTTATATGTATCGTGTTCCACTTGTTATCCTCGTTTGTATATACTACCTCGTTTCTCCTTAATCTCTATGTTCCTCTTATGTTAATACTTTTGACTTGGCATGATTATTCTTACGTTATTCGTTGTGATGATTTATATTACCGTTTATGCGCATTTCATTATATTGTGGCTGGGAGAACCTTGAGTTACTCCCCACTGACTGTGGCATTCATGTTTACATGAATGACAGGTACAAGATGGTGTTAGCTGGGGTTGAGACGTGTGAGCTAGCGTGCAATTCGACCCTGGACTCGTAGTAGTTGGCTAGACTCATGTCACCCTTGAACTATTCTTATTTTGTCTATTCGTGGGATATATTTTCCCCAAACACTTATTTATATCGGCTTGTATGACTTATATTTTCTTACGTCTTTCCGCATGTTTGTAGTTTAATGATATTTTGCTTTTAAACTTAAAAAGTTTTTAAAATATACCGTTTTTCCGCTGTTTTGGAATCATTTAAATTAATGTTTGGTGTTGTATATAGCGGGGTGTCACAGTTTATTTCTTTCTATTCTTATTTTCCTTTATTTCTTTTATTTATTCCTAAATCCTTTTAAGGCGTATTTATGGCATAGATTCATGTATCCTTTTTAATTTTTATTTCTTTGTAATTTATTTCGTTTTGCATGATTTATTTATATGGTTTATTCACGTGTAGTGAATATAAACATTCACTCTGACCTAATTACTTCCTAAATTTACATGTCAACCGACTTGGTTTAAATCATATGCTAGGATTAAAACGTAGATGTTGTATTGCATCTATATAACTAATGACATATCGAGTATAAATGATAATTCCCTGATCATTAGTAGAGGCCGCTATCGAGGCGGGCGGGATTAGGTGTTCTAGTATAAGCTTCCTAATATGTACCCTCACCCGTTAATCAGATATCTGTGAACACCAGTGTTCATTGGCATCGCGAGAGTCATTCTAGACATGGAATGCTAAGGGCAATGAATTTTTTAGTGTTTATGTCACTACTTTGTGTCTTGATATGACGCGAATTATTCGAACGGATTCAATTATCCACAAAAATTGGCGGCGACTCCACAAATGCAGGCTTGTTTAAAAAATTCACCGGTTTCTTGCCTTATTAATCGGTAACAGCCCATAACGAGCTCTTTCAACACAAAGTTCTGTGGGACAAGTACCGCCGCCTCAAACACTACCAACGCGGGTGACCCATTTCTAGAGTTTGGCGACTCCGGGGGGGATGATACACTAAGACCAAGTCTAATGCTACCCAGGGTGAAACTTGAACAAGGTTAGGAATAGTTTCTATGAGAGTGTCATTAGTTTTCATTACTCGACCTTCTTAGGTCATTTCAGTAGGCCTTCCTAGGCTGTTAACCCAACCCCTTCGACTAATTGTTCCGTCTCGATGGTGCAAATTCTTATTTGTCTCCTAGTATATGGATAGCAATTGACGTCAACCACACCACGATGCTTACTCATGTTTGTATCAAGAGCTTTCACTACTCRAGGAAATGGAACTAGGAACCGGCCTTACTAATGTTTGGTCCGGACCTCTCCACAGACCAGGGTTTGATAGCTTGGTGTGGCAACCCACCCTTCTAAGCCAAAACCCTTTTAAAAGCACTCGGCATTCCGTTATAATGCATGTATATGTATTTATGACTTGTACATGATCACCTCTTTTATAAATAAATCCATGACGTTTTTTTTTTTCAAAAATCTTGTAAAATTTGTAAAATGTAAACCTTTTAATGGCCTAAATACTAAACTAAATCAAAATAAAACTTATTTCTTTTTCTTTTTTTTAGTCCCCAAACAAAAATCGAGTCAACACACCCATTGACCACACATGTTCCAATGGGCATCACATTTTCAAAGTCCTTCTCTTTAAAAATCATCACTTACACGACACGAGTCAGTTCTTTTTCGAGTGATCTTTTGTTTTAAGTTTTTGGTAAGTATGTTTCGGTTAGAGCTTGATTCGCCATCGGTTTCTATCTCAGCTCAAGATGTCTCGAGACGGTGAAGATCAAGGACATGTCAATGGTCAACCCAATCCCGTTCCCGGTATGAATGAAATCTTGGTTGCCCTTATTCGTGTTCAAGCTAGCCAGGATGTTGCCTATGCTCGCTTAGAAACCATCAAAAAACGCTTTTTCATAATAGAAGCCCGACTTCCTCCTACAGAAGGACCTACATCCCAGGGGACACCTAAGGAAACACCTGAGCCAAAGGATACTCCCAAAAATGATACTCCTGTATCTACTGAAGTAGAAAAGCGTTTTCGCTATCTGGAAAAGAAACTCATGTACCTCAAAGGAGACGACATTTATAGGGAAAACAGTCGAACTTATGAGGCCGTAAGCACCCAATTTCCTACTAACTTCAACATGACTCATATTCTAAGGTTAAAAGAGCATGAAAATCCTCTAAATCACATTCGAGCCTTCAAAGACTACATGTCAATCAAGGGCATCAAACCCGAGATGTTATTAAGGATATTTCCTTCATATCTCGATATTATCCCTAAGCTATGGTTCTATTCTCTAGACCCTGAAAAGATCACGACTTGGGACGATGCTGCAATTTAATTCACCAAGCATATACAGATAATGCTAAAATTCAGGTTAACATGTACACTCTAGAAGTATTGACCCAAAATGAAAAGGAAGGTTTCACTGACTTCGTAACTAGATGGAGAAACTAATACACAGCTTGTCGAGCGCCTAGATGAAGGCACTCTTACGGAGAAGTTCGTGGACAATCTAAAGCCTATATATGCAAACCACTTAAGATATCAAAATATCAAGTCTTTCAAAGACTTAATCCTTTTGGGTTCAAGAATTGAAGATGACATTTGCAAAGGACACTTGTCCAAGACTATGGGACACGGATATCCAGGCTCAACATCAACTGGCAATCGTTCTTACGGTTCCAGCGGTAAAAGTGATGAGGTGAATCTTGTGGAACCTTTCACGAGAACTAACCCACCTAGAAAATTCACTGACATTGGAGATACTTACTCCAATGCACTTAAGCGGCTAGTCAAGCAAGGCAAATTACAACCCATTGGACCTACGCCAGACCTATAAAAGAAGTCAAAGTCATTGTACATCAATGCCTATTATGATTTTCACAGAGGTAGGGGACACGATACATAAAGTTGTTTCAAGTTAAAGCATGTTACCCAAGACATGATTGAGGATGGTCGATTACCCATTCCCCATGTAAGCAAACCTAATAATACTCAAAATCCTCTTGGAATTTTAGTAATCTCATATGAGGAATCCACCTTGGATTGCTCATATCTCATCTCACCTGTGGAAGATGAAATCACTGCGATAGACGAGGAACCATATTCTATAACAACATCTACCATTTCCGACTTCATAGCATGGGTAAGAAGTGTGAGTAGGCAAGTCACAGATTTAGAAGACATAGTTTCTCAACTTCAAGGATCCCGCATCACAACTCGCAAAGAAAAAGCCATGGGAATGGTCACTACACTCTCTAAGGGGTCCATGATGCCAGAAGTCATCGCAGTAGTCAATGGTTTAGTCCAGCAAATCACTGAATTGGAGGATGAAATTTTGCAACTAAAAGAGCACAACACTATCAATGGTGTATGGGCAGATGACGATGAAGATGTCTATCTTGCTGAACATCCTCTCATCAAGACCTTAGATCACGACGTCGATCACCTTACGCATTCAGGTCGACCATATCAAAGCGTCACCCCAGGACAAACAAATAGCACTGTTTCTACAAGAAACCCTCCTCAAGTAGATACATATGACACTTTGGGTACGGACTCACTGATGAAGCAGCTGCAAAGAACCAAGGCTGGTCTTTCAGTCTGGCAACTAATATCCACCTCATTCCCACATCGCCAAGCTTTACTACAAGCTCTAGGTAAGCTAAACATACCATCTGACTCTACCCCTAATGATGTGGTCAACCTAGTCCTCGAGGACTCAATCAAGCTAAGTAACCCAGTTACTTTCTCAGATGAAGATCTACCTCCATTTGGTGTTAACCATAACCTAGTCTTGTACATCACCATCACATGCCTCAAGCAAAACGTACCAATGACATTAGTTGATGATGGTTCTGCAGTTAATGTCATATCACTCAAAACCGCGCATAAGCTGAGCATAAAAGAATCATATTGGATCCCAACCATATCCACTGGGCCGGTCGAAAGGAAAGTCAATTTCCAAATTGTAGACATTGAAGCATCATTCAACATACTACGAGGAAGGCCTTGGATCCATTCTTGCAAAGCTGTGACATCCACCCTTCATCAAAAGATCAAGATTCCTTTAGATGATCAAGTAGTGACGATCACTTTGTCTCCAATCAAAGAAATCATTGAGAAGGTATCCATTAACCAGGTCATCTTTGACCCAATACACGAGATGGGAGGATTTCAAGTCGTCAATCTCGTAGAGAGAGAGCTCGCTCCCCTATAATTCAATCCTCACTCGAACTTAGTGGTCAACCACATACTCAAATCCCAGGGATACTTCCCAGGAATGCCTCTAAACCCCACTAGAAAGAATAGTTTCGCGCCTTACAAGGAAGGTAATTCTCAGAATATACCCTTAGGACTCGGGTACAAACCTACTATCAAAGACTCCTTTGAAATGCTCGCCCACCTCAACGCTCTAAAGCATAAGGGTGTCTAGTTGCGGTCGTCCCACCTCACATTAAACGGGTACTTCGTCAAAGAAGGAGAGCATGAATATTTTCATGGTTTTCCCGAACCATGGGTACATGAAGGCAACAAGCTAGCTGAGATAGAAGTTTCCACAACTGTTACTTCATTCCCCAAGAAACGCTTTCTGCCGTTAAAGCTCCTGTAAAACCATGTCTCGATAGGCAAGCTGTCAGCCTGTTATTCGGGGAGGATCGATTCATAAGGGCAGCCCAGAATGTACCATGATACTACAGGATGACCATTTCGACCCCACAACTCTAATAAAAAATGCAGATCTAGCGAAAAAGCAAGTGGGATGGAGAAAGTCGATAAAGTGGACAAATTATCAAGGAAGACTCTTCAAGCTCACCACAGGAGAGGGAGAGATGTTCGTGGAGGAACCAGAAGATGATGAATTCGAGTCTGAGTCAGAGTTAGAGTTGGAGTCTAGGTCCAAGACTAGAGAAGTTGTCGAAGGGTCTCCCCCAGCTGTTATCAACCCCACTCCCTTTATTTCTCCTAGTTTAGCATCGAGTAACGGAAACTTTGGGCCTATCCCAGCGACTCTGTGCCACTGAACAATGATTAGTTGTCTTCTTTGTTTCAGTTGTTTTCAAACTTAATATGAATAAATCATATTCCGCTCACTCCTTATGTTATTATGATTGCAATTCTGTTTGTGATGATACTGAGGACGATCCTGACCCTAACTCTCTTGACTTGCCACCTTATTTGATAAAATAAATCTCAGAAAAGGAACGAGAGGCACCAATTATAGAAAATACCGAATCAATTGATGTGGGGATAGACTTTGAACCAAAAGAACTTAGGATAGGGACCACCTTAGACTCAACCGAAAGAACGTTTTTCGTCGATCTTCTACACGAGTTCAAAGATGTCTTCGCTTGGTCCTATAAAGACATGTCAGGGATAGACAGGGATATTTCCGAACATCGTATCCCAATCAAGCCAGGATTCAAGCCAGTTAAATAAAAGCTCCACAGAATGAAGACATAATGGGGCCTTAAGATCAAAGAAGAGGTAGACAACCAATTCAAAGCCGGGTTCATCAAAGTTTCTTAGTATTCCGACTGGGTGGCTAACATAGTCCCTGTACCCAAAAAGGATGGGCGAATCCGGGTTTGTGTTGATTTTAGAGATATGAATAAAGCTAGCCCAAAAGATGACTTTCCATTGCCACACATCGACATATTGGTAGACAATACAGATGACCACACACTTCTATCCTCATGGACGGATATGCAAGGTATAATCAGATCAAGATGACTGAAGAGGATATGCATAAAACCTCATTTGTCACTAAATGAGGAACCTATTGCTACACTGTCATGCCTTTCGGGTTTATCAGCGCAGGTGCAACAAATCAACGCAAAACTACCACCTTGCTACATGACATGATGCATAAGGAAGTGGAATTATATGTCGATGAAATGACCGTTAAATCCAAAGATAGACAGGGTCACATTGCTAATCTTCGCAAGTTATTCCTTAGACTTCCTAAGTACAACATGAGACTTAATCATGAGAAGTGCGCATTTGGGGTAACATCCGGGAAGTTGTTGGGTTATGTCGTCAGTCAACGAGGAAGGAATAGAGATTGATCCATCCAAAATCAAAGCTTTAGTTGAAATGCCTCAACCACAGAAGGAGAAAGAAATTTGAGGATTTTTAGGCAAGGTACAACACATAAGCCTCTTCATTTCCAAACTAACCATGATTTGTGAGCCGATATTAAAAAAGCTCAAAATGACAGACCACACCATGTGAGACGATGACTGTCAGAAAGCATTCGAAAGAATCAAGTAGATTTTGGCCAAACCACCCGTGCTCATGCCTCTACAGAAGGGTCAATCTTTATCCCTATACCTCACGGTCACGGAAATAGCCCTGGGAGCTATGCTCGCTCAAACAATAGGGAAAGAGGAACGAGCCGTCTACTATCTCAGTAAGAAGTTCTTGGGATACGAGACAAAATACACATCTCTTGAAAAGACGTGCCTCGCTTCTATGTGGGCAACAAAAAAGATGCGACATTACATGCTCAGTTATTCGGTCAAAGTCTACTAAAAAATGGATCCTATAAATATATTTTCGAGAATCCAGTCCTAAATGGCCGACTAGCAAGATGGACTCTTATGCTTTTTGAATTTGACCTTAAATATGTACCTCTAAAGGTGATAAAAGGGCGAGAAGTGGCTGAATTCTTCGTAGACAATCCCCTAGACGATTCCCAAACGATAGATACATGGTCATTTCCAGATGAAAATATCCTCCATACTAATATAGAATCATGGAATATCTACTTCAACAGAGCTTCCAATCTAAGAGGATACGGGATCAGAGTGTTGCTCATTTCTCATAAGGGTGAGCATACACCAATTTCAATCAAACTCGACTTCGCGGTGACTAATAATGAGGTAGAATATATGGCCTGCCTCATAGTTTTACAAGAAGCAGTCAGTTTAGGCATCAAAAGACTACGAGTTCATGGAGACTCATCTCTCATCATCAACCAAATAATCGGGGCATGGAAAATACAGAGCGAAAATCTCGCCCCATATCAATCAAGGGTAGACGAGGTAGCTCTGTTCTTTAATCAAATTACTTACTTGCACTTGCCAAGAGAGGAAAACCAATTTGCAGACGCTCTTGCAAACCTTGCATCCCTCATCAATATGCCTGACCATATGGTGGATATGCCCTTATGCATCAAAAGACGATCGAAGCCAGCCTATATACACCTTCTAACTGATGAGGAGGAAGATCAAGAAGAACCCTGGTATCAAGCCATCCTAAATTACAAACTCAATGGAGAATGTCCACTAGATATGAACAAGAGGGGACGGTGGCCTATAAGATTACTAGCTTCCCAGTATGTCCTAAATCAAGGGGAATTATAAAAAAAGGACACCACAAGGCGTTATCTTGCTTTGCCTCGATCGTTCGAAAGCAAAGAAAGTAATGGAGGAAGTCCATGATGGAGAATATGGTCCTCACATGAGTGGACCAATGATGGCTAAGAAAATCATGCGTTTAGGATATTACTGGACGACCATGGAAGCAAATTGCATCAAATATGTTAGACATTGCCACAAATGCCAAATGTTTGCAAATGTGCAACACATTCCACCCTCCTTGTTATACGCAATGACGTCACCTTGGCCATTCTCCACTTGGGGGATATACATCATAGGAAAAATTAATCTAGCAGGAACGGGAGGACATAGTCTCATTCTAGTGGTGATAGACTACTTCACTAAATGGGTAGAGGCAGCCTCACATACTGATCTAACATCCAATCAAGTGGCTTAGTTCATACAAGCCAACATCATTTATCGATATGGGTGTGCACATGAGATCATCAGTGACAATGGTTCCCATTTCCAAGCTGAAGTTGCGCAAGTGCTCACCAAATAAAAAATCCAGAATCATCATTCCTCGCCCTACCGACCTCAAACCAATGGAGCCGTAGAAGCAGAAAACAAAAATGTCGTCATGATCCTAAATAAAATGATCGATAATTATAGGGACTGGCCTAACAAAATACCCTTCGCTTTGTGGAATATTGCACTTCAGTCAGGACGCCCACTGGGGCTACACCTTTCTACCTAACATACGACATGGAAGAATTGCAACCAGTAGAACTAGAGGTGTCTTCCTTATGAATCCTACTCGAAAGCCAAATTCCAGAAGCTGAATGGAATAGAAAGCGATACGAAGAACTCCATCTCCTGGATGAGAGACGACTGCTGCATAATGTTCAAACATATCAAGTGCGAATTAGAAGAACTTTTAACAAGAAAGTCAAGCCTCGACACATCAAAGAAGGGGATTTAGTGCTTAAATCGGTTCGAGCTCTTTTACCAGTAAACCTAAGAGGAAAATTCAAACCCAACTGGGCAGGACCTTACTTAGGCAAGACCATATCCTCGGGTGGTGTAGTTAGAATCACAGACCTAGACGGGAATGAATTTTCTAACCCCACTAACCTAGACCAATTCAAGAAATATTGTCCTTAGGTTAGGCTGGAACGCGCCTCGCGTGACCCTCGTGCCACTTATGCGACACGTTATATACACACGGCACATGCCATCCAACCCCTCTGTTGGAGTGAGTGTCCTCAACAATAGTGCGATCAC
>VHZZ01003562.1:86319-97752 GCA_009801015.1 Silene noctiflora
TTAACTCTTAACCAAAAATCGGCATTTTTGACTCGGTTTTAATACAAAAAAGATAATAAATAGCAAAATAACTCCAAAAATCACCAAACTTGACCCAAAACTCTTTGAGATTAGTAGGTATGCATGCCCAAAAAAATTTCTTGCCAAAAAAAAATTTTTAACACCAGTTTTTATTTATTCTAATTTTCTCATAATTTGTTAAAATGCCAAAAATTAACATGCATGCTACAAGCTAGCTCTGATACCACATGAAATTCCATAGACCTCTAATTAGAATCTATAATTAGATTACCAAATTAATTTTAATTTAGTAATTTAGATCTATGTAACATGCATGCAAAAAGACGTTATAAAATATTGTTGGAGTTAGTGTCCTCCACAATAGTGCGTTTACAAAATAAATCTCATTTAAGGAATATCAACATGATATGTATTTTATTGATCCTCGTCAGTTGGTTAACGTAAATCAATAACGGTTGGCTGACTAGAGTTTGACGTTATTGTCGTGTGACGGCGGTGATCAACTGACCCCTTTCGGTCACACCTAAAGGAACAAACTCCAATTGTTAACTGATTAATTGTGTGTGACACAGTTTAATTAGTCCCTTGATAAAATTGACTAAAAGTTAGTCGAACGTATTAATTAGAGAGATTTCGAGTTGCGAACTCGAGGCKCGGTAGTTATTATTTAATTATGCGAAAATTGAATAATAAATTTAATGAGACGGGTTTTAGTTTATTAATTGTTAATTTACTAAAAATGTACTAATCGACTAATGTGATTAATATTAGTACGTAAATAATATATGTGTAGTTGTACACATATATTTACGGAGTGTTTTTTGAACAAATTTAATCGAGAAGTATTTAAACATGACACGATGTTTAAATAAAAATTACACGTATTTGTGCGACAAATATAAGAACCGAAATGGATCCGATAAGGGTGCATTGAACCGTGTAAATGCATTTGGTAGTGTGCATTAGACATAATGATTGTGCATGTGCACACTTTTGCATAATCCCACTAATTGTTCTATTCCATAAACCATTTCTATTGGGTTCAAAAAACAACCTAATAGACTCCCTCCTCTCTCTCCTCTAGCCGGCCACCCCCTTAAACAAAACACCCATTTGGTTGTTTGTTACATACTTCTAATTTGCATGTTGTGGAAAAACATTCAAATAGAAAACTCTTCTCTCTAAAAATAATAACACATCTTATACTAATTGTTAGTATCCAAAATAAATATTATCTAAGTTTGTTAGTAATATTTTAAATATTATCAAGGCTATTCTAATATAATACCTAGTTAGTATTATTAGAATTATTGGAGTTGTTCTTGGGTGCTATTGTAAGGAGATCTTCTCTCTTGAAGATTTGGAAGGAGGATCAACCTTTGTTATTAAGCACAAGATCAAGCTAGATAGGAGATCTAGTTTGTGCCCTTATTTTGCCACTCACAATGTAAGTAAATTGTTTTCTCCTTTTCTCATTTTATTATTAATGTCTTAATAATGCATACATGATGCTTAGATCTAAATTTTAATTAAATTGATAATCTAATTAGAGAAGTCTAATTAGGATTATGGACTTTCAAATAAAAGATAAGAAATCCAATTTCCTTACATTGGTTATGGATAAAATAATGGGTACAACAAGATCTCCTATCTTGTTGTTCTTGAGCTATGTAAGATGGATGATCCTCCAAGGCAATGAAACTTCCAACAAGAAAGTCTCCTTCCAATTGCACCCAAGAACTAATACCCAAAAGATCTAATATATATTAACTAGATATATATTAGATCTCCCTTGAATATATATAAATTGTATTACTAACTCTTAGTAATAATATGGAATACTAGTTTTATCCCCGTGCAAAATTGCACGGGTTTGTTTTTCAAATATTTGTTCTTATTAAATATTTAAAAAAATGAATAGTATTGTTAAATTTTGGAATTCACATGCACATATATAGAATGATTCATATAGAATATAAAACTAATATATTAACATTCATGTATCATATATGAAATAAGTATAAAAAAAATTCAAACATTCTAAATCACATGAATTAAAAAATTATATAAAAAACTTGATGTTTATAACTACTACAATGTAAGTGATGTAATAAGTAGTAGATATAATTAAAGCGACAATAACAAATTCGATTTATTTTTTAGACAAATTATATTTTTCAATTGTAAAACGGTGAAAAGAGGCGGCATACACCAATTTTGACCTGTTTTCTAACCCTTTTCCAATCTGAGTGATCCTAACTATTTTTGACATGATCAATATTATATACTAACCTTTGACAATTTTACATATATAACATTATTAAGCATGTCATCCGAGAGAATGTGTTAAATTAAATTACAGTTTAAGAGAGTGAATATAAAATAAATTGATAGTTTTTCACCAATTAATATTCACTTCATTAAACTGTAATTTATTTTGTTGAATATTTTTTTAATAAATTTTTGTACTGTTGTGGTTATAACTATATTATATAACTTAATTTATTTTTTTACTATTTTTATAAGTACATTTATATTATTATGAGTATTATTTTTCAATAACTCTCGCATGACTAATCAACACTAATTTATTATTTGATCATTTTTCAATAGAAGGCGAGTATTTTTAGTTGTAAGAGTATTTAATTTTTTTACTAATTTGGGTAAAAGCGAGGAAGAAAAATATAAGAAGACATTTTTTAATGTATACTTGGTAGAATAATAAATCCTAAAAAAAGTGTATACTAAATTTTCACAGGAGTTATTTGAAAATTTGGAAAAGAAAAAAAAATTAATTCAAAAGCATTTTATAAATATTAGTCATATTTTAAAGGAAAAAGTGTAATTTGATTAAATGAAGTAAGAAAAATTAGTGGGCCCTTATGTACTTGATGAGGTGGCTTCACCAAAATGCTTTAATTTATTTTGCTTTAATAGAAGAAAGATTAGATTTTATATTAGTAACTATTAGTAATCTTCTAATATTTTTTGGAGATTTTAGAGAGATAAAATATTCACATGCAAAAATGAATCAATGGGAAATGAGTAGCAATTACTCAATATGGAGGTGGGTGGCCGATTAAATGAGAATAGGTGAGGCGATGAGTGTGTTTGTTGCATGCTTGTAATTATCATGATTAGATAAGAACAAAAGTATTGGGGAGTATAAAATGACAAGCATGCACAATAACAATTATTGTGCCCATAACACCACCAATAAAGGTGTGTCACACGGTCCAATGGAGCCTTAATGAGTCCATTTTGATTTTATAATTTGTCTCACAAATTAATGTAAATTTTCCATTTTTATCATCTTTTATGATAAAAATGTTTCCCAATTATTTCCGTCTTATAACACTCATTATATGTACATGTACTCTACATATACATATAATACGTACTAACACTAATCACATTTGATAATTAGTACAAATTTAGTAATTAACAATTAATTGCTAAAACCTGTCTCAATTAATTTATTATTCAATTATCGCATAATTAAATAATAAATTCCATCGGCCCGAGTTCTAAACTCGATCTCTCTAATAACTCAATCCACTAAGTTTTAGTCAGTTTTCAAGGGACTAATTTTAATGTATCTCATACAGATGATTAGTTAATATTTGGGGTTCGTTCCTATAGGAGTAACCGAAAGGGATCAGCTGAACACCGCCGTCACACGATAGTAACGTCAAACTCTAGTTAGTCAACCGTTACCAATATACGTTGATCAGCAGACAAGTATTGCCAATGAATATCCCGAGTATATTCTCTAAAATGAGATTTAATTTGTACACGCACTATTGAAGGTAGGACACTCACTCCAACAAAGGGGAGGCTTTTATATAACAACGTCGTTTTCTTTCATTTTACTTTTACTTTTATAACTTTTCAAAAGGAGAACTCAAACAACGTAAGATCTTCCCTTCTCTTTACTATCAAATCAAGAGCTAGAGTGCATAAATTTTAAGGCTTTTCATACCGTCGCGATCGTCGTATTGTGGGTAAGATCCTTATGTCATTTTTATATTGATTCAGTAATTTTGTTTAAACCCTAATTGGGTATATTGGGGGTTTTTGGGAGTTAATGGTTGTGTAGATTATAATTTGATGCTTATTGTATAAGAGGTGACTTCATAGAAGAGAGATTCTGATTGCTTGCGCTAGCCTTGTGATTTCTGTCTCAGGTAGGGTTTTCCGACTCAGTCATTGCGTAATTGGTTAAGATAGTGTGGTGATATGAGTATCATTATGATTATGATGGAATTGTGATGCAGGAGCATACTCGGAACAAGCAAATGAGATCTTAATTAGTCGAAATATGACTCAACTTGTGAAAGATTTCGAACTTGGTTAGAATAAGTGTATTGATGCTGCAATGGGAAGGCAATGGAGCTGCTCATCACGGTTCCCTAGGCCGAGTGGAATACACAATTTCCTAAATCTTGTAGGATTAACTACTTAGATTAATTTACTGTTTCCAAATAAAATTAGGAAAGTTATTTATTTCCTAATCCTAGCTTAATTAGATTACTTTAAATCTGATTGTATTTTAATTATTAGTTTAGTAAGTTTCCTAGTTAGTTTAAGAAAGAAGTAGATAGCTTAATATGCAAGCTAAGTAATTAAATCTCGAGTCAGATTGTGACATCGAGTTAGTAGTATAAATATAGGACCGTGTATGTTAGCATAAGACACGTGATATTCAGAATTAATAGAAATTTCCATTTGCAAACTTTGTTTGATTAAGATTGCGAGTTTAGTCTTTTGATCTTCCTTGCGAGGTTGATTGTTTGAGTGTTTCAAGTTCGTACCTTGCGAGGCGGGGAGTGAGATCCACTTCTATCTATCCCTGTTACTTGTTCTACATTCACGAAAATTCCGTTCAAATACAACATATCTCATGTTAAATTTCAATTAATTCCGCTGCATAAGTTTATCAATTTGTCACGATTATTTTCTCTGCCCAGATCGTGCTTATTCTACATCAAATTGGTATCAGAGCTTCTGTTCTTGATTTTTTTCTCAACAAATCTGTCTTGGGAGGAATGAGATCATGGGTTTGAAGAAACTCAAACGAGCATTGAAGGAATTGGAAGAGTTAGAGCTTTCTGTATTACTGAATGATCTAGCAAGAGGGATTGATCGTGTTTCACACAGTTTAGACAAGTTTGAAAGTAAACTTATACAAGAATGTGTAGTGAAGAAAGACAAGACAAAGATTTACTCTTTTAATTTCGTTCACGGTGAAGAGGAGGCAGAAAAACAGGCTGATCCGAATAGAGAAGAGAAGATCGAGTCTTTCGATGTTGCTATTAAAGAAGACGAGCCAGGGGCTAAAGAGAACTTGGTTAGTAATCCGATTGTGACTGGTAACGAAGAATTTCAGAACTTGCCAATTGAAGAAACTAATAAGCTACCATTCATGAATGAGGATTCGATGTACAATATTGTTTGCTGGAATTTCCAAGTTCACAAAACTTATCAATCGCCACTCGATATTTCAATTAATAAGAAGCTATGTGGCAAGAGCTGTTTCGATTTTGTTATACTTGTGCAAGGAGGGCGGCGGGGTGGAAGGCACAAGAAAAGATGATTCAAGGGGCAAAGGCACAAGCATGGGTGGTTCGAAGAATAAATGTCGCATGTAGGTTGCTACTATGGAGGAAATCGAAGGAATACTACCTAAGGCTGTCATTACAATGATAATTCAACTTATATGGCATGGTTTTGATCCTGGTGGCAGCATACATGATTGAAATTTGAGGTCAAATTTAAAAACAAAAGAAGGAGAGAATGATGCAGGAGCATACTCGGAACAAGAAAATGAGATCTTAATTAGTCGAAATATGACTCAACTAGTGAAAGATTTCGGACTTGGTTCGAATAAGTGTATTGATGCTGCAATGGGAAGGCAATGGAGCTGCTCATCACGGTTCCCTAGGCCGAGTGGAATACACGATTTCCTAAATCGTGTAGGATTAACTACTYAGATTAATTTACTGTTTMCAAATAAAATTAGGAAARTTATTTATTTCCTAATCCTAGCTTAATTAGATTACTTTAAATCTGATTGTATTTTAATTATTAGTTTAATAAGTTTCCTAGTTAGTTTAGGAAAGAAGTAGATAGCTYAATATGCAAGCTAAGTAATTAGATCTCGAGTTAGATTGTGACATCGAGTTAGTAGTATAAATATAGGACCGTGTATGTTAGCATAAGACACGTGATATTCAGATTTTAATAGAAATTTCGGTTTGAAAACTTTGTTTGATTAAGCTTGCGAGTTTACTCTTTGATCTTCCTTGCGAGGTTGATTGTTTGAGTGTTTCAAATTCATACCTTGTGAGGCGGAGAGCGAGCTACACTTCTATCTATCCCTGTTACTTGTTCTACATTCACGAAAATTCCGTTCAAATACAACATATATGTTAAATTTCAATTAATTTCGCTGCATAAGTTTATCAATTTGTCACGATTATTTTCTCTGCCCAGATCGTGCTTATTCTACATCATATTGTTTGATATTGGCATGTTTATCGGTCTTATGGTTGATTGTTGTTATTGTATATGGTTCGCGTGGTGCGCCCTCGGCTGAGTGGAGTCATTTGCGAGAATGTCTTCACGCCCTTGTTCGCCCTTTGTGGTTCCCGTCACAAGGAGGTTGTGTACATTAATGATCATTAGGTTTTGCGCTCTATGGTTTTGAGCGGGGCTTAGGTGGTAAGGTTGCAGTCCCCACTGGCGGAGTGGTTTACCTGTTGCGACGAGTAAGCTAGCAGGATTACACACTTGGTGTATAGTCAGGTGTATGGAGTATTATGGAGTTGGAGGAATGTGAATCTGTTGTGTTGTGTTGTCTTATCTTATTATGCAGTAACTGACCCCGTTTATATGTTTTGAAAACTGTGGTGATCCATTCGGGGATGGTGAGCAGCTGATTAGCAGGTATGCCTTGGAAAGCTCGCGCGTTGCTCAGGATGGAGTCGTCACTTGGTCTTTTAGCTAGTCTTTCGCTTAGTCTAATAACAGTTTTGGTTTTAGTAGTTTTGGTTTGAGACAGTTGTATCGTATTTCACAGTGTTGCAGTTTTGGGTTTTGAGATGAATGATTTAAACTATTTACACTTTAAATGTTGTTTCTTGATGGTCACTTTTGATATACTGTGCCTCGGGTGACCGAGATGGTAGCATCTCCATATGTTAGGGTGGCCTTGGTAAGGTACCTTGGTATGTGGGAGTGTTACAAAGTGGTATCAGAGCGACGATTTTGGAACTTGTAACCAATGAATTTAATGAACATAGGGAGTCAAATTAAAATGAACCCGGGTTGGGGTTGTTAGGAGCTAATGCAAAGACTTTGGAGATGTCCTAAAGTCGCGAACTTGCCCTAACAACTTTGAACCGGTCACAAAGGGGTGTGTCATGGGATCGCTACTTGTTTCTTATTATCTTTGATGTATGTATGATGGATGAGATATGTGGTTGAGTTTGATGAATTGGATGGTATGATTGAAGTATTTGGGGGTATGATGTGAAACATGTTGAGTGATGATTTATGCATATTGTTTGGTTGATATTAGTAACATGTGAATAGGAAAAAGGTGATGTATGCTACGTATATATACTTTTAATGTGGTTACGTAAAGTTATGATGGAAAGCATGCGAGTAATGTAGTTTATGAGCATGGCTCGATCGAGTAAGGGGAACTCGATCGAGTAGGTAGGGCTCGATCGAGTTGAGGCAACTCGATCGAGTAGGTATTTGGTGATATTTGGGCAGAATCCCTGTTTCATAAAGATGAGCGTTGAGGATATCATAAAGATGATCAAGCACCAAGATGCCCTCACCAATACTCTTAAGAGGTTTGATAAGGAGAAGGATACGGGGGTAGACTTTTCCAAAATGAGTACTACCATAGTTCGCTTCAATCCCACGGCCTACTTAGGCACGGGTGAGCCGATCTTGCTCGACAACTAGCATCGTGAGATGGAGAATATCCTCGGGGTGGTGCATTGCCCAGAGGAGTTCAAGGTGGAGCAGGTTGCGTTCTACCTAAGGAAATCGGCTGGGGAATGGTGGGATAAGGTGAAGGAGAGTGCGCTGGAAAGTTATCTAAAGCAGGGTGAGACAGCGATTCCATGGTCCGAGTTTAAGAGGGCTATGAGGAATGAGTTCGTTCCGGAACATGTTTGTTGTAAGTTGAGGGATGAGTTTGATGCTTTCGTGATAACTGGGGGTATAACGATGACTGAGTACTACTATAAGTTCAACGAGAAGTCAAGTTCTGCTGAGGATATTGGCTGACACCGGTCAACTTGGCGCTTCGGTTTGAGAAGAGGTTGACTTATAAGATCATGGAGAAGTTGCCGACAGGGACTCTTTCGGATGTGAAAGAGGTGTATGAGAGGGTTGGGAGAGCTGAGAGATTGTCGAGCTGGCCAAGGAAACCAGGGAGAAGGGTTCAGAGAAGAGGAAGGCTGAGAGTGAGGATGGCGGCAATTCTAGCTACAACTGGGGCAACCACAATCAGCCTAAGGCTTATTCATCGGGGTCGGGGTTCTGTAGTGGATCTTCTTATAACCGGGGAGGTCACATTGGTGGTTCTAATTGTAGTATCTCATGCTTCAACTGTGGTGGTGCTGGCCACAAGAGACATAAGTGTACTAGTGCACCTGGGGGTGGCTTTCACAGGTAGTCTTAGGGGAACTTTTCTCAGGCGCAGAGCTATGCGAGCAACCGGCCAGCTAGGTCACGGAGTAACCAGGGAGGGCAGAGTCACAATGACGGTTTTAACCGCAATGGTGGAGGTTCTTATCAGCGTCCGGCGGTAAATGCCAATCAGACATCAGCTGCCAAGTCTACTGCGTCAGCTAGTACGGTGCAGGGAGGTGGCCAAAAGAACAGCGGTAAACTTTTCATGATGGACAAGCAAGCTGTTGTGGAGGATGCGCAAGTGGTCACTGGTACTTTTCTTGTTAATAACGTTCCTACTTTCTTTTTGTTTGATTTGGGGTCGTCGCATTCCTTTGTATCGTCAAGTCATGCTAAGTCTTTGGGTTTGGGAGATTTTGTGTCTGTAAAAGATGAAGTTTTTATACCGTCTGGGGAGTCAGTGTCTTGTGGGAAGTTGATTAAGGGAGTGTCTATGGTTATTGGACAAGTTGATCTTCCAGTTGGCTTATTTGAATTTCCATTGGATGGTTTTGAGGTGATAGTCGGGATGGACTAGTTGGGAAAGTATAAAGCTATAATAGACTGTCATCAAAAGAAGGTGTCTTTGAGGGGTCCTAAGGGTGTTGGGGTGTCTTACCGTGTGTTTGTGGTCAAACCCAAAGTCAAGTTAATTGCAGCCATAACCTTGAAGTCCTACTTGAGGAAGGGGTGTCCTTTGATTCTATGTCATGCATGGGATAACCGGACTGAGGAGCTGAGAGCAGCAGAGATACCAGTTGTGAAGTAGTTTGAGGATGTCTTTCCGGAGGAGATACCGAGGTTACCACCAAGGAGGGGCATTGACTTTAGTGTGGAGTTGAAACCGGGAATGAGACCTGTATCTAAGGCTTCGTACCGGTTGGCGCCAAAGGCGTTAGAGGATTTAAAGAAGCAGTTGGATGATCTGTCAAAGAAGGGATAAATTCGACCTTATGTATCGCCTTGGGGTGCACCAGTGTTGTTTGTGAAGAAGAAAGATGGGAGCTTGAGGTTGTGTATAGACTACAGGGAGATGAACCATGTCACGGTGAAGAATAAGTATTCGTTGCTGAGAATAGATGACCTTTTTTACCAGTTTAGTGGGGCAGGTGTCTTTTCCAAGATTGATCTCAGGTCGGGATATCATCAGTTGAGGATTCTGGCAGAAGACATACTGAAGACAGCTTTTCGATCGAGGTATGGTCACTATGAGTTCGTGGTGATGCCGTTTGGGTTGACTAATGCACCAGCAGTGTTTATGGATCTTATGAACCGATTTTTCAGTCAGTACTTGGATCAGTTCGTGGTGGTGTTTATCGATGACATCTTGGTCTATTCCAAGACTAAGGAGGAGCATGCCGAGCACCTACGATTGGTATTGCAAACCATATGCGATAATTTGTTTTATGCTAAGCTATCCAAGTGCGAGTTTTGGTTGGAGAAGGTGGCCTTTCTGGGCCATGTGATCTCTAAGGAGGGAGTGTCGGTGGATCCTAGTAAGATAATTGTCGTATCTAACTGGGAGGCACCGAAGAATGTGGCTAAGGTTCGAAGTTTACTGGGTTTGGTTGGTTACTATAGGAGGTTTGTCAAGGACTTTTCTAAGATTGCTAGACCTATGACGGCATTGATGAGGAAGGAGAACCGGTTTTGCTGGGATGAAATTTGTAAGACAGCGTTCCAAACATTAAAGGAGCGTTTGACTACAGCTCCAGTCTTGGCTTTACCAGAGGGGAGTGAAAATTTCGAGGTGTATACAGATGCTTCGAAGAATGGGTTGGGTTGTGTGTTGATGCAGAATGGGAAAGTCATTGCATATGCTTCGAGGCAATTGAAGTCTTTTGAGGAGAATTATCCGACTCATGATCTTGAGTTGGGTGCAGTTGTATTTGCTCTGAAGATTTGGAGAGACTATCTATATGGGACGACCTTTAAGGTGTTTTCTAATCATAAGAGTTTGAAATCCATCTACACTCACAGGGAGCTGAATATGCGACAAAGGAGGTGGATGGAGCTCATTGGGGATTATGACATGGATATTGTATAACATGAAGAGAAGGAGAATGTGGTAGCAGATGCGTTGATTAGGAAGAGTGTGCATTCTTTATGCACAACCATGTGACTGAGGAGATTGAGGGATGAGGTGACAAAGATGGGGATTCATGTGATTCAGAAAGGGGACGCTAAGGGGAATTGACAGTTGAGCCAGAGCCTTTTGACGATATTCAAAGGAAACAAGTTCTTGATTCTATGATCCAGGAGTGGGGGGCTGGAGTGAAGAAGGGGACAGTGTCTCGATTTTCTATTCATTCTGATCGGAGTGTTCGGTTCGATGGGAGGTGGTGCATGCCTCAGGATGACGAATTGAGGAAGCTGATCATGACTGAGGCTCATTGTACTCCGTATTTAGTACATCCGGGTGGTGATAAGCTATATAAGGACTTGAAGAAGACTTTTTGGTGGCTTGGGATGAAGAGGGAGACAGCAGAGTTTGTGGCTCGATGTTTGACTTGCCAGAGAGTCAAAGGAGAGCAGGGAAGACCGCAGGGTAAGATACAGTCTCTTGAGGTACAAGAATGGAAGTGGGAATCTATCTTTATCGATTTCGTCGTGGGATTACCGAGGACTTAGCAGGGTAATAACATGATTTGGGTGATCGTAGATCGGTTAACCAAGTCAGCTCACTTTATTCCCATGAAAGATACGTGGAGTAAGGTA